>JAQFZX010001087.1:0-36322 GCA_034682405.1 Hydroisotoma schaefferi | reverse complement strand
GGGCGCTGTTTTTCGGTGCGTGAGCTAAGGAGAAAAAACATAAGGCAAAAATCCCTTCCCTTTTATTACAATGATGTAATATTCACCTAGATTTCTTCTTTCAGCAACTTAAAATAAAAAATAAATTGTTGAGTGTGGCCGAAAATCAGCGGACAGCGTCATATAACAAAGCGTTTAACGACGCTGCGCTGTAAATACGTTTTAAACCCTATTTCTATCGCAAGCCCGACGTTAGTTGTAAACAGCTCATCTTAGTAAAAATAAGCGTCCCTGATTTTATTATCAAATAACTTATTTCAGTTATTTCACACAGACTTTCTCGTTAACACACTCCCATTAATGTATATGTATGCCCGTTTGGTAAAAATATGAAGAGCAAAAAGTTAGATGACAAACCCAAGTTATACCGGCATTAGTATATACTAATAATCTGTAAGTATCTACCTAGTTGTAGTAGTAGTTGTTGTAAGTGTGGACATAAGTTAGGCCAATAAATATAATAAAGAAGGGGGGGCAATACCGAAGTGATTGAGAGAAGCGTATGGAGTTTGCGAGAAGAACTCAGAAGAGGAGGAGGAGGAGGGTTGATTATTTGAAGTAGAACTGGAATGCACCATCCCATTCCCTATAAGTCTACCCCCTCCCCCGGAATATGACGGACCTCCACTCTTATTCCACGCTGGAAAAATAAGTCAACAACAAACAACACTAAAAAAATGGGTATAAATAACATGGTTATCATAAACAGGTCCAACTGACAATGGTCATAATCATCATCAAGAATAAAATATAATAGAAGAACCAAAGAACTCTGGTAACTTTGTTGTTTCAAAGACAGGCAGGATGGGGTACTAAAAATGGGGTAAAAAAACTATATCTAGAGGATTTTCAAGGTATGAAGTTAATACAATGGAGATTACCAGGGGAAATAATTAAATTTACAGAAGAAACGGGCTGCAAATGGGTGCAAACTTGCAGGGGGTACATAAGGGGTGCAAACTTGTATAAATGGCAAGAATAAAACAGCCTGAAGATGATTATAAGGGCTAAAACCAGGTTTACATTGACAGGAATAAAAACATTTAGGGCTAGCAATTAGTAAAACCTTACAGGGGTAAAGTCCAAAGGGGTTAAATTACCTATATAAGAGCGTTTGTACTTGAGGGAGGGTTACTACATTTCAACGGGAGCCTCTAACTACTCACTATTTTGCAAGGTTGTAGAATAAATAGCTGTGCATTGAACGATAGCAGGTAAATCAGTTTCTAAATGTATGCCTTAACCTTGCGTAAATTACTGCTCATGTCCAATTCACTAAATAACTTTTCATTTCATACAAACGGCAGGTAGGAAGTGCTAATTTTGATAAACTTAAGACGTCGAGTTTTTTTCTACAATCGTGCGTGCAATCACCAATCGTACAAGTAAATATATCCTACAACCTATAAACGCTTTAAGCAATCAATCCCCTTTCCCGTTTTAATAGTAATCGAACATTAAATACCTTAACAAATTTTACTCAAAAAGCCAAGCAATAGCATTTTTATACCAAGCTTATATTATGCCAATGCAATGCAACGCTCAACAAAGCATGCAGAGTGCAAATCACAAAATAAATATATAGTAAAGCAATTTAATCATCACATCACCAAGTTCAGAATACTAACTAAAGGTTACAATTATTTATTTCGCTAAAAACAAATAAAGTATCCATTTCCCAGAAGGCGACATGACAGCATCAGAGCAGACTTCATCCATAATGTATAGTCGACTTTTACAAACTTTTCTCAGCTTTCCAATATAATGCACAGTGACTGACACGTAGTAGTAAAGTGAAGTAATAAAGACCCCCAAAAAACTTTTACACTAACCCAAAGAAACAGAAAGTTTCTTAATATTGAAATAGAAAACTATCACTTTTGACAAGCACATAGAGAACAAACTAAGAGAACATTTATAACGTGTTTTAACGTGTGCAACATAAAGGCAGACACCATTCGATTCTTTCTACATCAATTTTAGCACTTGCGAGTGTAATTGCGTGAAAGTATTGCAGCTCGTGTATTGTGTTTGTGCATTGCTAGATATTTAATTGACACAAGTGCTGATTAGGAGGACATACGACAGTAAATTAAAACATTTAAAGTGAACTGGACACGGTTGTGCAAATGTGCAGAACAAAAAGTGGACAAAAAAATCACAAAAATTATTATATACGACACAAAATAAAATATGTATTAGAAGTAAGGATTTTTTCATCTTTTTGAAAGTAAAAGTCCCAAAAAATAGTTAACTTTTTGATGAAAAGTTTAGTGAGAAATCGAGTACTTTTTTTACTACTAAATGATTCATTGAAATGGAGAGTATAAATTTACATTGACTGTGAGACGTGGAATGACTCCCGTGTGCAAATCGCCTTCTCTGTGCATGTTCAGTGGATTCGGGTGAATCCAGTGAGAAACTTTTCATTCGAAGGTCCAGTTTCCGTCTCCTTGGACTGTGGGGCACTGGACCACGCGAATCAGCAATCAAGTTAAAATCCAATCACAAATCAAATCAATCAGCTCTTGATTTACTCACGGAATCAAGTGGGATTAGTTTTAACCAATATTTAAATTATTTAACTATTATTATCATGTATTTAGCTATAGCTTTGCTTTGTTCACTCTTGCAGTTACGCATAAAAACTTTCTCAAACCACTCAGAAAGCTATAACTCTAAACTAATAATGTTATACATTTAATAATGTTAGCTTTTATTTATGCAATAATGAAGTACTGTTTTTATTACTACTGGTGTTAATCAAGCGGCTAGATTAATTAAAAATAAAACAAACCTGGCCACTTATTCTAGCAATTATCATGTACAGCCTCATTACTTAAAAGCTAGCGATCGCTCCCATTTTTATGCATTTAGCTAGTTTCACAAGCTTTTATAATGTATATATTTATGGAAGCATTATCTCTGTTTAAAGCTTTAGTTGCTTTTTACTAGTACTTCCGTGTTCAAAATTGTGACGACCACAATTGGCATTTTACTCACTCTCTCAAACCCAAAATTATCTCCAAACTTCACAATTTGTTATTAACTTTTTTTATAAAACCGAACAAAATAACAAATAAATAAAAATAAAAATAAGTAATAATACTTGGACTAGCAGTAAGTGAAATAGATCTTGGTGGTAAGTTAATTGGATGTAAAGAAGAGGCTCCTCCCGCATCGGCCGACATACTCTTCCGACTTATGTAACTTTCTCGTCTCAGGCTAAGTCCCCTCATTCCCTCTGCAAAAGGCCAATTAACATCCGTCCATCCAGATTGTCATCAAATCCCCATTATTGATCCCGTTGGGTCGAAAATTATAATTGAAATAATATAATCCAAAAATAAACAATAAGAAACCAAAATTATCTGTTCTGTTCATCGACCAATTATTAATTATTATTAGCTATTATCATCTCAAATGGAAACTACAGGTTATCCGCTACGTAAAACTTGCATACTTTACTGTCTAAAGGTTCTACTTTTAGCAAATCTCACTTCTCCGATCATCTTAAGCTCAAACTCATTTCTATCTCTAAAAAACTAAAAATCGCTTGATTATCCAAGGAACCCTGGAATTCAGCCCTGGTTGGTATTAATTTCTGGTTAAAAAATTAAGCTGAGCTACAAATCCAAACAGGGCTGCTTTTACATTTAGAGTGGCTGTAATCGGGGATACATGATCAGAAATTGTAACTCATTACCTATTATTTGCACCATTTCTAGCCCTAACACGATTTAACTGTCGTAACCTAATTATAAGTTAAGAAGTAGATTGGTAAAAAAAGAATCCGCGATCATTATGGATTGGATACAGGTACTATTTCTCAGATTTATTTCTAGCCACCCAACTGCAGTAAAGTTAATAATCTATCTTCATAAAAAGATCCCATTTTGCTCCCCAATTTCTCAAAAGTCAATTCATTGCTTATTTATACTTGTTGCTGTAAAGAGCTAGAACTTTATCGCTAAAATGTTAATAAAAGATGAGGATGTTACCTGAGACGGAAGCCGCGGCGACGGAAGGGTGGACAGGAGTACTAGGACCGGAATGAGAACTGCTATTTCCCGAAGTGACATTGACAGATGGATTTGACCTTCCAACGCGGGATGGGGTCATCTCATGCTGCGAGTGGAGTGTTTGATTCGACCCATGAAGCCCGTTACCCGATCCTGAACCCGAACTTCCACCACCCCCACCCGGTTTTTTTAACACGCTAGCCTCCTTCAGCACTTGGTAAGTTGTGTCCATGTCCACGTCTGCTCCTAGAATTTAAGAGTTAGCCCGACTAAGTCATTAACATTTGAGTGCCAAGGTCAGATACAGTAATATCCCCGTATTTCAGCCCGTCCAAAAGTAGATATATTTAATTAAGTGCTAAAATTGAGCTTAATAAGTCCCTATTAGCATGGGCTGAAAGTCGAAAACATACGGTGTCATATGAAAAACTCAAACTTTTGCCCCTTAATTAAGAATTGTTAATGATGGATACCATATGATATTTTGTCAACCAATTTTGGGTTAGTAATTTCTCAGAGAACTATGTTAGCTATAATTTGTAAAGTAATTGCATACCCTTCTTGTGCAACGATAGTATTAATCTAGGAAATGCAACCTCGACTCAAAATTAAAATACTGAAGTTAATACTATAATATAATATGGATACTAAAACGACTCTGGTCTGCATTGTAGCGTAGTCTATTATTCCAGTTCCAGAAAATGAACAACGAATGAATAATTGGATTACATGCAACGATAAGTGAACTGAAATGCTGAAAAGTTATAGGAATTCAAATATAAATAAATGAAACGGTCCACAGAAGAGTTATATAAATCTACATTGCCAAGATTTCTCTTTACCTCGAGCAAACAACTTCTCGTTGCAGTATAATTCGAATACCTACGAGTTCCAGAGTACAGGTACAAAGTGTGCAAATATACATTATTAAAAAATGACATGAAGAACTAGGATTCCATATGACAAAGACAGAGTGTTTCACTGAACGAAGCAAATCTAACCAAGATATGAATAATCTTCTGGCGAAGCCTTTATGTGAATGCACGGTCCTGCTGGCTGACTGGCTGTCCAAGCGATACCGTTCGAACGGTTGCACTTTTTTACTTCTGTTTTCGGATTTCGGTTTTTGGGGTCAAGAAACTCTGGGAATTTGTAGATGAGCTAATTCGGTCACACCCCCTGGGTGGTGGGGTCAACGGTCACAAATTCGTCTATGCTAACCCCTATCAACCATGGTATCTTTGGAAAGGTACTTACTAGGGCATTTCAAACCAATGATCAGAATTGTTTTGTGACACTCAGGTCAAAAGTTATGACCTTCCGAAGGTCAAATGGGGAAAGGTGAGACTATATTTACCAAATCTAACCCACTACTACAAAAACTACATTCGACCCTATTTGGGCACCCCCACTGACCTCGGTCTAACAACCGCAACCTCGACAACTTCATACAACCTCAAAAATTTGTCACAGTGCCCCCAACACCCCAAATGTCGCCACTTGCTCCCAACATCCCAAAATGTCTCAACTTGCCCTCCAAACGTCTCCACTTGCCCCTGACACCCCAAATGTCCCCACTTCCCCCAACACCCCCGAATGTCTCAACTTGCCCTCATACCACAAACGGTCTCAACTTGCCTCCAATACCCCACGCTAGCCTTCGTTACGCCCGTTTACAACGGTTTATTGGAATTCACAATGCTAAAATGTTAACTTTGCTTTGCCGTCTTCTGTTGTGCACCTTTAGACAGAAAAGCAGTGAATGTAATGTAATAATGCAGCACTTCAGTCAAGAGATGTTGAAGTTGGTTTTGTGATGAAAGCAGAGTACTATGCAAGATTAAATATCGTAACGACTTTCACATCACATGCATGCGTACGGGGAAGCTTAGCATTCCAAAATCTACATGGAAATATTTAAATAATTCGACCCTATGAAGAACGGCTTGACCTAGATATCTTTGAATTCGAATCTGTAGACCGAAAGATTCATAAAATCAGTCATGCAAGCGCCATGGAATTTAATCGAGGGACGGAAAGGATTCGAAAACTCTACTTACAAGCTGCAGTATCATAGCTAAATGACTATCCATTATGATAAGGATGTTTAGTATCAGCGTTACATAAAACCTTTGGAAGCTTTCGAAAATCACTCATAAAAACATTTTATAACATATTAAGTTCCTCTAGCAGACAGCAATAGTACAGAATAACTTAATAACTAGGCACATTAATAACTTCTGCAAATGGATTACTTAATTAAAAAAAATATAAAGCCATTTAATAGCCCTACCATTATATTTTAATGTAATTAGATTGAATGTTCTTTGAAATCAAACAATGAACTGCATAGATATAACGAAATAGTGAAAGTTCAAGACGCAATAAACTACGATGGCCATTGATTCATCATCCACGACTACACATAATAATAATGACATCCACTAAATTGTTTTCTGGAAGGTACCACTATTAAACTTTTGATATAAATGTAACAGAGTGGAAACCTAAGCCCTATAACGTCATCAAAGCCTACACCAATTTAATTTACAGTAAGATAAGCCCAACCAAGACCCGTTTCGATAAAAAAAAAGTCGTCTTTAACTTACTTGCCGAAGTTGGACTGCTTTTACTATATTCCTCATCATCCAGTGGCATCGGTTCGGAAAGTTGTGTGAGTCGAGTTTCCAGCTCAGAAGTTGATCTCTGTCGTCTCAATAACCTCGTTTTAGGCTGACATTTTTCAACTTTCTCTTGGCAGTCCCCATGCACGTTCATTTTACAAAGTCGACATCGTAAGCCCTGCCTAGTATGACCTGGAGCATCAGAAACAAAACAGACAATAGTTTACAAACACATAAATCCAATACAGAGGGAAAGTGGGAGTTGCATAAATGCTTTAACCGAAACCAGATTCACAACTTTAGAAGCTTTTGGTGATTGGTAAGGACAGGGTTTGTTCGGAATTGGGTTTTGTTTGGGATTGGATTTAAATGCAAAACGGGAGGAAAGTGGATTATCATTATAAATCAATTCCTTTCGAATACCCAACTTTATTCCTGGAATAAAAAATCTACTAGAAGGACTTAACCACTCCAACACAAACCAATAAACGGATACTTTCTCCTAGGTTTAGTTTTAGCTCTTTGAGAGATTGATCCTTAAACTGTCAAGTTAAAGTCAATTTTACTACTTTATCTTGACTCTCTAACTATTTAAATTACTGCAGTTTAGAATAACGGCAAATAATTGAAATTATTGTGTAGAATATGGAATACATAATCTTGGATTGGAATACAGTTTACATATATCCACCCAAGTTTCTACAACTCACTCAATAGCTGAACCTATAATTTGTACAGTTTAACCGAGTAACACTAAAAATTAAATTTTAACTCCAAATCCTTTATTTCTCAAATTACAATTTAAAAACATTCAACATAATGATCCTTTCTGCTAAAAAACAGCTTTGCTAAATCTAACAACCTCATTTCATGAAAAACTCCACCAGTCTGCTTAAAAATACCCCAAATCCTGTTCCAATAATCTGAAAAAGGCACTCTAGAGTAGAAGGACGACCCCCAAGTCGTAGTTTATCAATCTGTGTCAAAGACAAACCAACCCTAAATGAAGACAGACAGACTTTGGACAACCCCCCATAGCCTTTCTTAAGGCTTATCCTTCCTTAAGTTAGGAAAACAGTTTTTTCTTGACTCTACCTCTCTCAGATTCAACCTCTTAAAAGATTCCCTATCTAGGCCAAATAACCTACACCCACTCCAAGGATAGATTAAGATACCCGTATGAGTAAAGTTATATGGCTAAAAGTATCGTGTACCAAACAATAATAAGCTTAAGGCTATTTATATCAACCATTTAATCGATGGACGTACGTTGATCACGGCTAGAACAAAGCACAGCGTCATTCTAGGAGTGTAATTAAAATAAATTACCACTAACGGTGACACTTTCATTTCCCTTCTGATACTGAGAAATACTACTACAAGAACTTTCTTGGAATGGATGGATAAAAGTTGTGAGATTTTTCCTAAAAGTAATATATCTCTGATTCGATTACGGTCTTTTCTACTTCCTACTGTTATTACCGTATATTCCTGTAATACAGACCGTACTGCTAATAAGATTTGAGTGGTTCTGAGCTCCAATTATGACACAGGGATACTATTCCAAAGAAGTTTTAATTCAGTGATGTACGTATTTGTACCTAATGCAACTTCAGAAGAACCATGTACCAGTACCAATAGAAAAATTGATTAAGATTCTTCCTGTACATTTTGTCTACCCCTGTAAGTAACTCGTACTCGATACAAGCTGCATCAACTTCGTTAAGAATCTCAACGACATTGATATAGATTGAGATTGAGATTGATACCAAGGTTCCTAATGAGATTTTGATGTATTAAGGACACAAGTGGGTTAAGACTCGAGGAACTGTCCTCAGAGGTTAGAAAAAGAGAACATGTAATTGATTTACTAAGGGTATATCCAAAAGAAGATAAAAAAGGTCAAGGTTGACGAGGTCATATCATTAGAACAGCTCAGGGGATTGAAGAACATCGGAATAGTGATGGATTGATAAATTACCTCGTAAAATCTGTGAGCAAACGTCACAAGGTGTAATCTTCTTGTAGGTGTACTCTTGGAAGATGTGGTTTTCAAATACTTGGAACGGCTCCTTATTCAGCTCTTTATCTTTCCCGTTTTTTCTGTAATTTCCGTTCAATCAAAGCTTTTAACCTCGTCGTAGCTATTCTTACATTTCATCCAGCATATTAAACCGAATGATTTGAAAGTTCAAAGTGAAAGAAGTGATTTCATGTAGATTTAAAATCTACAATTTTTATTCTACTACTTTTACAAGTACTGCTACTCTACATGTACATACAACCCAAATCCAGTACCCAAATGCAACTACATTACAGCATCTAAACCTACTGCACTGTTGCAAATACTTTCGAAGTTTTCATTTTAATTTATTACGAGGATGCAATATATTTAACGTTACTGCGAAACGTATTTAACGTTACTGCATTTACTTTATCTACATTCAATATTGCATTACAATACCATCAAATTATTTCTCATTTTTATACATTATTTCTTGATGCTTTAGCCTTGCTATTTCAACGGCATTCTATTAAAATTTAAAGGCGGAATAATTTACTTAGCAAGCAAGGTAGCAAGCAGATAGTTCACAATCATGCACGTACAATAATATAGACATTCTTAACACTTTTCACAAGGTTCTGAAAAATGATAGCCAATTGCGATTATGTTAGAAGCATTCAAGGTATAGAAAAGGTATGTACAGAATTTAATCTGTGTACACTTGACGATCCCAAGTAAGTAGGTAACTGGGATATACTACTTCAAGGGTATTAGTAGAATTGGTAAAAATTGCAATGCAGTTTTGGTACATTAAACTTGTTTATATGACACAATTACAAGGGTGTAAGTACAAGGAAGTTGAAATAAAAGCATAAGTGAGATACAGTTATACGTAGTATTTGTTTTTGAAAGGATTTCTAATAGCATTCTACATTATGCAACGATTTACTCTTACGGATAGTTGTCGAAGGAGACTAAAAGTTATAAAGTTACTATGAAAAAGAGTTAGTCGTATTAGCCCGAGTACCTCATCATCATTATTGCAGTCACTGTGAAGAACATTTCGTTCTTGGATTTTTTCGTCTCAACAATGGGCAGCCAGTTGGAGTTACAGTAAAAAATTATAATTAATTAGGGTTAACTTTTGTGTTATAATAAACATTAATATAAATTGCCAGCGTATGCCTATGATATGTACATATTTGGTTTTAATTGTTCGAATCCTATTAATAATAATTAGTTAGTAGCAGCGATAAGCTAAGAATTTCGAGCAAGAAATGTAAACAGAACTTAATATCCCTTTAGCAGGCACATAATTTATAAAACCTTACACTTTCTCTTAAAGAAATTCTGAAAATTTACAATCTATCACATAATGTATCGCGATAGATTTCACCACACTTTGCTACAACTTTCAACCTTTCATCACAATTACTAATGGTCTTTACGGAACTTTGATAATAAATCTGTTTTTTAGAACGGAAATTAGCAGTTGTTTTGTGTTACTTGTGTAAGACTTGGACTGGTCTTTTTGTACTAAACGAGGAATAACACAGAAATAAAGGCAACACAATACATGTATTGCCTAGTACGTTTATCCATAGCTTATCAGTCACGATAAGTAAATTGCGATGCAATATTTGAAATTGAAACGCAGCAAAAAAGTGGTTTTTC
This sequence comes from Hydroisotoma schaefferi, assembly GCA_034682405.1. Lineage (NCBI taxonomy): Eukaryota > Metazoa > Arthropoda > Collembola > Entomobryomorpha > Isotomidae > Hydroisotoma > Hydroisotoma schaefferi. The sequence continues at coordinate 25,958 of JAQFZX010001087.1, read as the reverse complement.
TCGCAGGTACTGAATCTATCGCGATATATCTAATGCGGTGTAACTCCAATTGAACAAAATTCCCGAAAATATATGAAATTATTAGCAAAATTTCATTCCCTTCTTAAAAATTCGGATTCATGCGTTTCAGCCTTTCAACATTCGTTTACTTTTTGATGTATTTTACCTCAAAATCTATTATAATTTTTCATTTTTATCCCGAGACCAAACTTACTTTTCAACCTCTTTTTCCGGCGTAGTTGTTTTCAAACTTTTAAACGCTTTCAACCATTTGGACTTCATTCCTCCGGCCGGCACTGTGGACATCTTTCTATCTCCTGGCCTTCCTCCTGGACCATTTCCGGAAAAATCATCACCTCCTGAGGCTTCCGCCCCAATAGGCAGCATCCTACTACTCAGTGTACTTGCTTTTGAAGAACCACTTGGCATCACATCAGATTTTGGCCCACTGGGAGCGTACAGCTCTTTCTGTTGTAATAAAATCGATTGCTTTAATAAAATACAAAAGAGTGCCATAGTAAATTGGCAAATAAATGTGGTACAATATTCTTCATCTAGAACGCCTTCTTTGGCCTTAAAATATTTTACGAAGTTTACTATCGCATCAGCTTGAAGTTAATCAATAATCATTTTGGCCTGCTTACTCATTTGTTGAAAATTCAATGACACGAATTTTGATCCTGACCTTTTCCTGCAATTGAAGTACAAGTGGACCGTAATATGCTTTCTGTGAGGTCTCATTATAAATAATTATGTAGTTTTCAGGGATAGCATTTGCATAAAGAAGGAAATGAACCACTCAACCAGAACCCTCTGGGATGGGTCCTAGTCCTATTAGTAAATAAATAAAGTTGCCCTAGTCTCCTTCCTCTTCAAACCCGTTCCACTTCATTGAATATAATAAATATCTGAATATGATAATATTTTAACCTAACTTTTTATGTACTTGAAAGGCTTATACTTTAGGCATCTCATTTCTTACAAAGGCAATCCGGGGGGATGCGGTAAATAATGCCAGGAATACGCTATAAGTGCTACATTGCCTAAAAATTTCTAATCTCATTGACCTCTTTATACCTTGCTAAAATTATGCTGAATTTATTTTGAATGGACAGACAATTTACAAAAGCAAACTCTACTAAAAAATACAAACCACCGACTTCAGCAGTTTCGGCATGAATGAACCCTTCTTCTTGTCAAAGAACCTCTACTATTATACTGAATACTGAATGGAGAAAGCTCTTAGTCTACTGATTCAATAAATATTTGATGGTGTAGGTCTTGAAGTTTCCGTTCAAGAGTAAAGTTATACTTTCCTTGAATAAGCCAAGTAAAAGTAAAAGGTAAGGTTTCTATCTGAAAGTACTAGTAAGTGTAAGTAAGTTAAACTTGAATGAATAATGTCTTTGAATTCAGAGTTTTAATGTGTCTGACAACCTGGGCTGTGGTTAATTTCATGGCGTGTACACACACAATAAAAAATAGTTTCTTTACAGAGCAAGGGCAACTTTCTTTATTGTTGCTGATGATATTAATCAAATGGAATTACCTTCGGTTTTCTATGCCAAATTATAGATAAAAATGTGGTATTCTTCGGTGCTCAGCCATTTTACATTGTTCATGATTTGATTTGATGCTCAATAACTCAATATTCTCAGAATTACTACTTTTACTTAAACTGATACTACAACATGTTATTTAATTATCGTTTGCAAAATTCAAAGAATTTCAGTCAATAAAACAAAACAAAAACCAATCATTTGAGTAGTATAAATTGATTTAATGCGAAGAATATGACGATGGAACCCCTCTAAATGTACAATTTTTTGAATCGAGGAACTTAATTTGAGGCATCCTTAAGTGTCTTTGTTTTACCTTCATCAATTCTGAACGACAATTAATAAACATTTGTGCTTGAAAATTAACGATATTTACCCTTTTGAATAAGTTCCTTTCTAACAAATTTGTTTTATCCCCCCCCCGGTACTCAAAATTGTTTAAAAAAGCTGCACAATACTGCGAAGAAATCGTATCAAATCCAGCCATGTATGCGTCAAGGGTCTTTCAATTTAAACCTTTGTACACTAGAGAAAATTATTTTAACGAATCTTCCTTCAATTCACTACAAAATATACTGAAGTTCCATTCCTTCTGGGGTAAGAAATGCGACAAAATACAGTAAGAGTATAATTAAGAAGGATATGCTTAACGTAGAATATCCCTATAAATTCTCAGGATTATAATATAATCTTAACTCAAATAAAATGAACTACATCTGTAGAAGTAAATAGTTCAAAAGTCACATTAGTAGATCCAAGTATGCCCTCTTTTGTACACATAATACGGTAATTGAGGTAGAGAAAGTTTGGGAATGAATTTAGCGAATAAACGTAGGACTAAATTACCTGAGCCTTGAGACCCGCATAATGCATCTGAGCCACACGGAGGTCAAATCTCTTCATGCTGATCTCCTCCTGGAGTTCGTTAGCTTTGTTAAACAAGTTGGAATCCAGACTTCTGCAAAAACAACATTAAAAAACCCTCAGAGGTATTATTTATTATTTACCTAATCAGTTACAAGCCTACTCATCCCTTTAAAACCCTCATAAAAGTAGTAGTAGAGATTTATAATTGCTAAGAAAACTTCCCCGACGTCAGAAGCACATTACTTAAATTCGTGAAGTTTGTCATTTTATTTTATTTTATTTCCTTGACTCTTTTATATTACTTTAACTATTGTTACGTCCAAAAAGACTGCATTCTCTTATTGAAAAGCCCAAATACTTTTGCCATTATCTGAATTTGTGCTTTAGCCTAGCATAGTACTTTTATTCGTCGTAACTACAATATTTTAGCATAGAGCATATGGAGGTGGGCCTATCAAAATTCTCAGATAAATCGTAAACGATATCAAACTAAACAATGATATAGAAAACAAACACTCAGAAATGAATTTAGATGTTCTACTTTTCCATTCATTATATCATCGAAAATTAAAAAAGTCACCATCAGCTCATACTCTCTACCAAGCTAGATAATTTAGGTTTTCTATGTGTAAAATCTAAACTCTTTTATCCACCAACCCGAATCCCAGCTGCCCTACAAATTCCTCCAAGCTGTGGCAAAGAAAGCTAACTCAAGAGTCCCACTACCTTAATGTCCTTTTTGTTCTTGCAATTTCAGACACACGGAGCAGTAGTAAACCGATTTGATCCAAAAAAAAGTAACATCTACCATTAAATATTATCATCAAAAATTAACAACACATTCTGCAGCTTTTAATGTCTTTCTCTGCTTTCACATCCGAACCTTCACCCTAATAGTCAATAAGAGACTACTAGCTGTAGCTTCAGCTAATATTTGATGAAGAAGCCATCGATACCAACGTATCACCTTTCCTTCCTCATTCTCCCACCACATCTCATTTACTCAAACCGTTAACAAAACCCCACTTATAAAAGCATTTTTATCAACACTTTCCCCAATCCTTTTAGGAGTGCACAAAGTTTATTTCCCATCAACATCTTCGTCGTGTCAGCAATAAATAGTCGCAAACAGGTCACTTAAGTATTTGTTATATTATATTATAAAATAAAATGTACGCCAATCTGCCCAAGAAACCTTATCCTGCCGACTTCCTACTTTACCTTAAGTTTATTTAACGACAGGCCCATCCGTAAGGTAAACGAAGCCATCGTAATGGAATCTTTATTGGGAACAACTCCAATGATTCTTCCGGAGAAGAGAGACATTATTAATGTTGAAACTACATACATTTAGCATCCCTTATCATCAAAGGTACTTTATTCATATCGTGGGTCTAATATCTTTGTCCATGAAGTTGTCTCGTATCGTATGTCGTGTCGCGTAGATTTATACCATATTGGCAAAATAAATACAATCTTAGCTTAAAGTTTCGTCGAGTAACAAACCACATTTTGGGTTCCAAGCCTCCTATCTATTGACCTGCTCTAGTTCTTCATAATTTTATTTTACCTTACGAGAGCACGCATGCCGCTCCCCGTAAACACTTTGGATTAGATTGTACAAGTTAGTGTCGCTTTAGTATGTGTGTTTGTATGTTGTTTGTAAAAGGAGAAAGATACACTTGTACAAAAAACGCAAAATATCACGTACTGATTTACATAGGAGAAAATGTGCTGCTTATTAGGAGGTGTAAACCTCTTTATGTGAAGCACTTTCACTCTGTCTGACTGGCTGTCCGTACGCGCGCAATAACTCTCGAACGGTTCAACTTTTTGAATTTCTGTTTTCGGATTTTAGTTATTAAGGTCAAAGTAGGACGTAAGGTTGAAGATGGGCGATTTCGACTCCACCCCTCAAGGTCAAAGGTCACAGGTCATCAAAAGTTTAAATAGCAACCCTTATCAAATTGGGTGTGGTTTCAAAGCTACTTACTTGTACAACTCAAACACGTATTTGCATCGCTCCATGGCGCTTAGGTCAAACGTTATGACCTTGGAAAGGTGCTACACACACCACGCGCTCACTCCGCACACACCGCGCGCTCATACTGCACACACCGCGCGCGCAAGTGACATTTAACGATTGTTTACACCTCTTCGTTACATGCGTTTACAACGGTTTACTGAAAATAAGATATTGCTGACACAAAAAACTGAAGAGACTGCAGTCTGTATACTCTACATACGTAAGCTATCTTTATGATACGAGCATAAGATTGTTTGTATTTGTAAGAGTTTGATGAAATACGATCCACCGTATTTCCCGTTTTAATTCCCCTGGTGAAGTATTGTTGCAATGTAAAAGTAAAAACCACTGAATTAGAATATTAAAGATAGGGAGAGTTTTACACTGGGGGAGAAACTATTAAAGTGGGAAATTAAAACGGGAAATACGGTTTCTAAACGGGATCTTTTATGTAACATTTAAATGCACGGCAGGTATGTATAGGTGTTTGGTACCTTATTGAACCCTAAAATTGTATCGATCGTAGGTAGAAGGCTGTTTAGTTTACATGCTTTTTTCCCTAGATAGAAGAAGAAGGAAACTCTTATCTCTTCAAGGTTCCTTATTCCTCTTTGTGTTACTGATACGGTGGTCAGGACAGAGGTGTAATTTCCCTGATGCATTACCCTTTCTATTTCAGTATCTATGAAAAAAGATGGATGAAGTTTCTTGGTCTTTTCTTTCTCTTAGTTTTAAACGTAGGTACAGTGTACGTTTAAAAAAGACGCAGTTCTACTTTATTTTTGCTTATAAGGGTTCCTGCGTATTTTATGAGACACACATTGTTCTTTACTGCTTTTAGACCAGGTTTAAATATTGATCAAAAAACGTACAAGGGTTGCAAATCACCTGTGAGAAAATAGTACCGTTATTTTTACGACGTGTTCGAATTAGGAATAACTTTCTGCAAGAGGCAATGAATCCCTAAAGGGAAGTATAATCTGGAGCCCATTTGATATCTACTATTGCAAGTACCACTGAAATGTAATCCTTTCCAGCTTAAATACTCTTTAAATATACTAATATAATTTTGGGAAAAAACTGTTCACCTTTGTATTTATATCTGTATTATTTAAGCAGCATAGCATCTCCAGCTTTAGTAGAATTCTTTCTAAAATTCAGCTTTACAGTCTCAATACCTGGAAAAAGTTCATGCATACACACAAAGGTGTGTGGTATACATTTTCCATTTTTAAAATGCAAATTTTCCCAATCCCACAGGAAAGATGCATGCTATCTTATTCAGCAGAACTTTCCAAATTCCTCCGTAAATATATAACACGCCTACATTTCGCATCCTTTAAATTCCTTTCCTGCATCCGTTTTGCATTTCGAATTCCCATTTGAGAAAGAGGATCTTCAAACTTTCTTCAAGACTGCCTTTTTGCAACTCTATCCGGAAATTAACATCGCCATGAAATGTAAAGCTGATCGATCATATCATCACAAAGCTAAAGATCAGCAAATATTGCCTGTTTTTCTATCCCTTGATGCCAAGCAGATAAAGTTTATCTATCTCTCCCTTCCTCTGTATGCATTCTTATTAAGAAAAAAATAACTAAACTCTTTGAACTTTTTCATTTTTTTAACTTCTTTCTTAGACCAGAAATGAAAACTCGCTTGATCTTCCCCGATAAAAAAAAACTAAGCCTGGATACACTGGAAATAAATTGCAGTCCATGTCAATTTCTTCATTAACTTGTAAAATTCTTTGTTATGTTGCTTGCCGTATCGCTTACAAAAAAAAGTCTAGGAAATTCGGTTCTATAACATTGCATCTATGTAACTACTGTCTATACGTCAAAACATGCTATATTCTTTGAGTATTTGATCCTTTCGTCTATAAAGTTGTCCCTCACTTCATAAACATCCTTTATCAGCATGCAAACATCCTTTATCAGCATGCAAACACCTTTATTTCTGTACACACAGTATTTTTTAACGAACAAATCCAACTCAAGCACAAACACAAAGTTACCAAAAAAGTTAGAATGGAAACGATTGGACAAAAAGGTGAATTCAGGCGTAAAAAACAGCATAAAACTTTTTCTATCGAGTACCAAGCTTGTTAAAACTTTCCAGCCCTCATTCTGAGAAAATAGGCTGAATAAATTGTATTCGAGTTCGATCTTTTTTAGTTCTTTGGGATAAAAGGTCAGGCAGGCTAAATTTATCAGCTAATAACTTCACAAACAAGACTACTGAGATTTTTCTAAAGTTGAACGTTGTTAACCTAATAAGATTTTGCTGCAGACGTCAATTCGATAAATTATTGAGAGGTTTGCAGTATCATAGTTGTAGTCGTAGGTAGCAAGTAGAGTTGGCATCTTTAGTGGGGAAAAGCCTTGATAGGTTTATTGAATTTAAACGAGATTGTTGAAATTAGTTCGATCAAAAGAGGTGATGAGGTGAAGGAGCTTTAGTAACTTTCCCCATAAAATAAAATAGTCAATTGTCTTTGTAATTTATTCTAAGACTGTTTTTCTTCTTTTATAAAAAAAGAAGAAAGGTTTCAAGGATAAACTCACTTTCTGCAAGTATACTAAACGATAACTTCACATAACCGCAGTGATCGATTGACAATAACGGGTTAATATTAAAATATTTAAAGATTTTATCAACTTTCAACCGTACTATTTTGGATTATTTATATGTAAGGCAAGCAATTAAAATGAAAATGGTAAAATTCGACCCTGCTTTATCTCAAATAGTTGAACTTATGCATTTTTTAATATTAGGAAATATCTATGCAAAACGAACCTTTTCCATACTTTGTAGTTTAGTTATGTTAAAAAATACCCAGTAGAAACTCAATAAAGTTCTCAGAATACGGTCTACCGTAACGAAATCTGGAACATGTCTTTTTAACCACTAAACTGATCGATGATTATCTAAAGTTAATACGAAAACTTTCAGACAATAATCCAATAAACTAAACCCTGAACTACCCTTACTTCCTTTTTTCTTTTACACGCAATAATAATAAAATACACAGACCCAAACACACAAAACGTGGAATGGAGGTCGACAGCTCGCGTAAACAAAACGGAGAAAGTCCCCATGGAATGAAATTACATGTAAAGCAAGTACTCTCAGAAAACTCTCTCCTATCCTCGAAAAAGTTTCAAGCAGGCATTACACTCAATGTACCGTGTTATACAACCAAATACCTTACATCCTATAACTTCCATGCATTCCGGGTGAACCTGCACTGTCCCTATGTATTTAAACATGTCTAATTCAATATTCAAAGCATCGATTGACCCATAAAATCTCATTGTGCATTACAAAAACGCTGTTCTACAATGCAAGCTCATTCCATAAGTCCGACACGTCAGCATCAGCCACTCAAACAGAAAGGGACACGCCACTGATTACAAAAACCCTTGATTCTAACATCACAACACTTCACTTTTAATGAATCCAACTTGTTTTAACTTTACACCCCAACATCTTGTCAAGAGGTTAAATTAATAGTAAATGAAGTATGGAAACGCATAGCGTGTACAGAGAGTAGAGTGGGTAAAGTTATAGATTCTGATTATACCCTATTCATCACTAAAAGAATAAATTAATTTCGAATAGAATTCCCTTTTGATACAAGCTCATGTTCTGAGTGAAATAAATGGGGTCTTAGGCGTTGATGAAATACTAATATACAGAACCCCAGGAAAGATAGCCCTGACAAATTATAAGTAAAACTAAAACAGCGATGTACTTTACTAAAAATGACGTAAGTACAAACCTCTCTTGCATTCGGATGAGAGTGTCCATAGAATCTTGCAATTGCTTCATTTCTGATTCCAAATTCGTGAGTTCTTTCCTCAACCCTTCTAGGCGACTACGAGCTGAAGACGCTGCTTGTCTTTCCGTGATCACTTCGTCTTTCAAAATCGGCACGTGAGAAAGGTCCTGAAACAAAAAAATATCAGTAAATAACTTATAAGAAAATTTATAAACTTCCCCATAAATCCTTTAATTTTAATCAGCCGAACCTTCTGAGTTGTTTTAATATATAGGGAACTTTATGGAACTTTTGAAACCTTATTTAGTTTCGTTCATATTTTGATTAAAACTGACTGTCAAGGATCAGCCAAAGATATAATAAAATCATTGTTCAGAAAACTCCATTTTTTGCCAAATTCTCAGAAAAATGATCAAGCTCAAAAGCTTGCAAATGTCAAACCCATTTTTATGATTATTTCAATGCATATAACTCTGCAATGCAATTTCCTGAGGAAGAATTTTTTATACGTAAGATCCTACAATACCAATACTAAGAACTCAACCCAACTGAATGAAAAACTTCCAACAATTCAACCAACTCGTGGGCATCCAACAGACTGAACTAACTTCATGAAACAGACAGGAACTTCGAAACATTTCAATGAAAAACTTCTCTAGCAAACTGCAAAAGCACCTTCGTGGATTTTACGAGCATCGGTTATGCATTCCCAATATTTACCTGCATTTGAAGTCTTAACAATTTAAAGTTAGTTTAGGTTGAGGAAATACCTGATAACTCCGAAGTACAGCCTCCCTCTCCTAAAATACCCCTTATAACTAACTCTAGGCTAAAGTTTGTCGTCAAAACCCCCCGTTTTAACAGTGCCCCAGACAACATCTAAGCCTCCATCCACATTAGAGTTAACAAAGCCTCCTAGACAGCTTCAGAAATGGTAGAAAAGTAAAGCAAATCCTTAGAAATCTCTAGATATCTTAGCAAAATGTCTACGTCCTGGATCCAACCTAAAAACAAGGAAGGTCAGAGGTAAAGCAGGAAAACCTAGTGGGTTCGTCAGCTTTAGCCACCACGAATTCGGTAACGTCTTCACCAAGAGTAGTGGTCAGTAGTAGAGAAAAAGTCATGAATTTTTTATTACATCGTTTCCAATCCAAAGAATGAGAGAAACCTCTGGGTCTACTTTTGTTTTCACTTCTTATTGTATCAACTTTCTTACAATCTTTTCCCCTCATTCTTACGCACGTTTGGTAGAATTTAATACGAAAAACAATTTTTCCTACTGGTGAAAAAACTATTCTTAACTTTCTTCCTCATACTTTTGATTGTTACTGTAATACTGTAAGAAGTGAGCAACGCAACTAGTGTAAAGTTAGTTGTAAGCTACGTCGTTTGTTTAGACAAAAAAAAAGTCTCATTCTCATCACACTAGTTGCTCCTTTATAAAACTATAATCAGAATGAAGATGCCCAGGATTCTGAGATATAATACAAACAAGAAGTTTAACCCATTCTATCTAGAAAGAAAGACTGGTATTGGAAAGATGGAATTGCGATGTTGTGGTCTATTTTATCGAGTAAGGAACGCTCAGGAATTATTTATTGAGAGAGAGCCTTAATCTTCTTATCTATCTTCCTGTCCTTCTTGTCCTAGTCCTATTGTCCCACAGTACGCAGTGTTTATTTAGGTACAGGCTATATTCATTCTGAAGTGGAGAGATAGAGATGTAGGTTAAGGTCTCATTGTGCGTGTTTGCGTTTCCCTGTGAGAGTTGTGTACAAACTTCAACTTCTCAAGTAATAACATTCCATTCCTAGTTCCCTACAGGTCACGGATAGACAGGTAGATAGATCCTGCTGTACTGCGGGTAGTCAGACACAATTAAATTGAAACCTAGATCAATGAGCCCGTTGTATGAAGAGTACACGTTATTGCAGGCTACATGGCATACATAAAGAACCCTTGAAGTGACCCGAACGAAATCTAGAGGAAGAGGAATGGTCTATAGGAAACTTACTTTTCCGTAATTTCATGGTGCAGAAACCCTATTAAGTTTTCAACCCGTATCAAACTTTTTATTTGAAAAATCATATAAAAATGTGAAAACTTTTTTGTAAATGTAAAGTTGTTAGATGAAATTTGATCAAAATACGGGCCAAAAACTCACACTACTGCCACAGAAATTGCGGAAGCATTGTGATTCTATCTTACAAAGGTCACCTCAGTAGTACTAACTAAACTGCAGAAAGATGCTATGTTATAAAAACCTACAGACTAAAAGGCAATATTGTAGCAATAAGTGTGAAGTAAAACTTTTAACAAGTTCTGAATATTTTAGATACGTTCCCCGTCTAAAAAGCTCTTCATTTCAGCGTATCACCTTTGGAGATAATATCTTCTGCATTGAAACTTTTTCGCTTATATGTCCTTCTGGATTTGCACTTTTTTTATTGAACTCTCAGTAGTAGCAGTAGTAGGAGTAGGAGAAACAGTAGGAGACCTTTTATAACTTTGGGTTTAGTTTAGTTTTTTACGGCATGAGTAAACTTTTACCAGACCATGAAGAAAATAAGGGCTATATCCTTCCCATAGAGCCGTATGGGTTCAAATGCGTTTTATAATGTTACGGTTTAGCTAGTGTATTTCAAGAGGGAAGGATTTTTTTCATCGGCCTGAGAGAAATTGGTCAAGATGAGGTACAGGATCCGATGAAATCTATTGGGTGATGAATAATGGAAGATGAATGTTCTTTCCTGTTCCTTCTCGGCCGTTTTATTTTATTGGTTTGTTGGTTTCTTCGGTGAGAAAGTGCAATGCGTATGAGGAATTTCACCACTTGAGCAACCCCCGAAGAAGCAGAATTATTGGTACAACATTAGATAGGATACATGAGGTTATTTCTATTTCTATGTTGGGAGAAGTATATAAAAAATAAAAATGTAAATAATAACGAATGCCTATACCTTTTTACTCACATCATTTACTTTATTATCTAAAAGTTATTACTTAAGTGATTGGGATTGCGGACTTTCTATCCATATAGACCCTACACTTGTGGAATACTGATGAGGATACTTGTCTGATGATGATTGCGGTTATTATCAATCAGTAATATATAGAAGACAGATTTCTTTGATTTAAGTTCATTGATTTCCAGAATAAATATTTATTATGTCAGAAAATCTTAGAACGGATCAATTGAAATCGTTTCATTTAGAGTATTTCGGTTTAAATATAACTGGGGTTTGAAAACATAAATAAATTCCAAGAACGGCCAGATAACTGAAGCGTCTAAAGACTATTATTTACAGTTTCCCAGCTTTAGAAATGTAATATCGTAAATCTATCAGATTCAGCTCGGGCTAGTAGAGGGTTTGATGCTTAATTTGATCAAACAATTAAATAGATCTGATACTAAAAATGGCTGGTGTTAAAGGGTGCTCGTAATTCAGGGAATATGTTTATGAATATAGTTATGAAGAAAGTTACCTGTGGGAAGTCTCCACCAGCTTCGGAAGATAAGAGTGGAAGTGGAGTTTGGAAGTTATGTTTGGCTGGAGGTGGGGCTGCCGGAACGACCATGGACTTTACAAACTCACGCAAATCCTGATTTCCATTCACCGTTCGACAAACTGATGCTAATGTCTCGTATCTTCGGTTCGTTTCTTGTGCCTGTCAATCAACATTCCATGCATTATATTAGTAAATCATTCAGCCAATTGTTTTTACATCCCTTTAATACCTTGCGGAGATACCTTCAGCCTTTTCATAGCTTTTAACGAAGTTTAGACTCTCCACAAATATCACAGTAAATAACATCTTCATATTGTACTGTGGAGCCGTTTCTTTGATATTTAATTTTGATATATATTACTTATTTTATGACAGATACTCTGAAGATATCCGCGTAATGCTGAGAAACATTAACAATACCTCCACCAACCTAACATTATCCTGAGAATCATCCCACATGTGCAAATACACTTAACAATTCTCAACAAATCTATAACAAATATCTATACAATCCTTGCCTAAAAAAGTCCACGTATCCCTCTTTCAATATGTCGCAAACTTTGTTTCTTTCTGTATTCCTCCGAAGAAACTTGCCATCTTTTTATCCACAATTCTCATAATCATTCCTACATCCCAGTATGTTTATTTTATACATACTGCTTGGTACTTCTACCACTGCCTTGAAGCGTGACACACTTTTATATAATCCCATTCTTATTATGATTCGGAATATAGGAAAAATCGGACACTCTCAACCTCGTTGGGAATAAAAGCCATCCTGACACAAATTCAGGAAGACGGGCAGACATGGGGAAAAAGTAATAGTAAAGAAAACAGTTCAACAGAGAACGGCATAAGTTCTGAAGTGGAGGAAGGAAACACGTTTTTCCACCTAATGAACCATCCCATTTAAAATGTCCACGTCTATTACTTACGAAAACGGCAACCAAGGCGGAGAAAAATAAAGGCCTAGACCAGAAGTAAATGTGGTTAAAGAAGAAACCCATTTTAACAAAAAAGTGAGATGAAGGAGGATGATAATGATTATGATGGAAATGAGCTGGGACCTACATTGCATTCCTTCCATAAGAAGACTCGCTCGTGTGAGAAATCTCCACCCGAAAGGAAAACTTTACCTGAGTAGGATTTCAACTGTTCAAACAACTCGTCCCAGATGTATTGGATAAACCAGTTAGTTGGGATATCTTTTTAAGAAAAGTAAGAAAGTGGGATATTTAGAAGGTTCTTTCAGAAAATTAAACCAGGAAGTAAAACTACTTCCGGCAAGCTTAAGAATCGATAGAAGTCTTGAAAATGTTTTGTAATCAATTCATATAAATTTTAGAAACAAAATTTCTTTGAGGAAGAACGGAAATGTTGCAGTTAGAACTTTCAAGTACAATAAAGTCAATCCATTACGTTATGCTATTATTATTCAACGTTTTCGCATAGTTTATCAAGCTTTCTAAACGAGGGTAAACGTGGCTTTACCCTTTTTGCGATCTTTTTATGCTTAAACTCTCGTCCTATAATACTGTAATCGCATCGGCCCACATGATTTTCTAAGAAGTGGTTAAGTCTTGGCCTCAGGATCCTTGGCTGCTTTATATAATCTTCCTCGAATCTCTATACCCATTTATAGATGGGGGAAAGTGAATGAAGGCTTTTCAGTTCAACTTTGACCTTAATTCCTTCCTGTAGTTGGAATCAAGATTGCTACATGTTTACGGTTGCTTTCCAATAACGTGATACCTTGGCTTTTTGTAATTTCATCCAAGAAACTCGGAATCTACTACCTAAAAAAACATCTTGGACATTATGCTTGCTCAAACTAATTTTCAGATTCCGAGTAAATAATTAAAAGCCCTGCTATGCTACATACGTATCCTTGAGATTTATTCACTTAAAACGCAATTTTACTTGCGTATCCCAATTTACCTACCTATACGTACTTTCTCTGGCCGACATACTCGTCCTTGGCTGTTTGTTATTCATATTTGCTACCTTTAAAAATAGTATCTCTAACACTACACTCTCTGCTAACTTAGCGCACAGCTCGAAATACCCTTCTTTCTAATAGTTATCCTGTGTAAACGGTAGCAAAAGAAACGTAATAGCAACCGGGGCAATAATTCAGTAACTTGCGGTACGCAATAGTAGCCCAGGTGCAATTCGGCTGGACAACGTACCTAAACATGCCTTTCCCTTTATTAAGGACTTGAAATTCTGAACAGCTCTCCGTCTTTATTTACTTTTGGACCAAAGTAAGCAAAGTAGAGTACAACTTTCTAAAGTCTCGTGCATGCATACTTCATCTATAGTTCCTTCATCCATTATTTCCATCTCCATTTCAGTTTAGTCTCTTGTCTGCCTTACTTTCTCGTACTCTTACTAAACATACACAACTTTAGTCCAACTTTACTTAGACATTCGGCTTCATCTTCCATTACACAAAAGGGAACTACGCAAGAGGGGAAATTATACTTTGGAGACTATCATTTCTTCCCAGAGAAAGTACTACACATGTATAGAACGGATACATGTACTACACATATAGTAGCAATAGAGATATAAACTACTAGAGGAGCTACAATATAAACCCGGCTTTAGCATGGACTAGCGATGAAGAAGAAAGAAGTCGGCTAAGCAGAGAAAGGTAAATCAGGTAAATAAACATGGTGAATAAAGGATGATGGTGATTTCTGTAGTCAAATGTTCAAGTAAATTGATAAACGATGTGCTGCCTCGTACCCTAACTGTCTACCTGTCTATTGATTAGACTGCTTTCCAATGAATTTTAGACGTTATTTATTTGCCTTACCTTAGTTATCAATATATCTACGAATTACCTCTCGGCCAATCATGCAAATATTAACAACATAAACACCCAAAAACTTGCAATTTTAACTAAAAAAACAAGACCTTAAAAGGCCATAAGAAGTGTGCTTTATAGTAATTTTTTAGAATTACCATGTCCAATGCATACAAAAGCAACCGGTCAGTAAAATCGATATGGACAACGATGCTATTAGCATTCAAACCTTTCGTATTTATTATTGAAACTATCTTTTATTAAAATAGTATAATTAGAAACATATATTTACTCCAAGTACTTAAAAATCCTTAAGCTTATGTCAACTAATTTGTAATTAAATATTAAATTCTCTTACGCGTGTAGAGACGATTTCGGAGCCTAGGAGGATGGATTCGGACAAGGTGTTGCAAAGGTCTACGTAAACTTCTTCAAGTTCCTGAAAATCATCAATTAAAAAGTTGGAAGCACGTTAGCAAAATTAATTACATAGTTTAACAGGTAAACAAATTAAATACCTATAAGACGACCATGAAATTATTAAGGGATTGAAATATAATTTGATCTAAATTTCAATGTTATTTTAGATCTTGAATTTGCATGATAGAATAAAAAATACAATAAACCCATAATAAAAATACTAAGTTTTAGTGGCATGTGATTTTGTATTCTGTAGATTCTTTGTATCTAAATTGTACCTGCAACAAAGCTGGCAAGGTCTCGTTGTGATATTCCTTTAACATGGCATTGGTTCCCCGTAATTGTTGGACATAAGCGTTATGGGCATCGTAGTATTTACCTAGCGTGGCATTGTTTCCTTGTTGCATGTGCTGAAGGCAAGCATCGTTGTAGTTCTGGTATGCCTACAATCCAACATTAATCTAATAATAATAATTTCCTAAGCAGAATAACTACATATTGCAGTAAATTGATAAAATTCAATATCAGATTTATATCTTTCTTTAACAAAGAAACGGATTAATACGTACACTGGCTAGAACGGCTTCTGTTTTACTCAAAACAGTCTCAAAACTCTCTCGGTGTGCAAAAACTTTCCGTGATTGGATTTTCAAACAAAAGGTCTTCTCCAGCAGGGGTCTTGCAATCTAGAAACGAACAAAATAGCTCAATTACAAACATTTTCAACCATCCAGCTCCCATTTATCATTTCTGTTAAATATATTAATGACATTTTCCCTCTTTTTATAAGATCCCTCATCAAACCAGGTTTGACTCAAATATACTATGCAACAATCAAGAGGATAAAAACTTGCAAAACTCGGAAATAAATAGCTCCGTATTTTCAAACATTGCTGTAAAAGGTCAAATTTGATACTAGGTATGTACACTGACTGGTAAAATAAGTACTGTGGTAGCCTTTTGCTGTAATATGGATTTCCAATACGGATTTCGTTTTTTTTAAATGCATAAACCCAACCAATTAGGCCAATGACAGGTTTAATAAAAAAGGAAACCGTTTTTTGGGGTTTAAAAAGCATTCCATTTAAGCAAGAAACTGAACCCTTAAAGGTATTACCTTTATTTTTCAGAGATATTCATGAAAAATATTACAAACTTTAATCACGTCCGAGTGATCAGTCACTGAAGGATCTTTACTCAATAAACTTTCCAAGGTATTATTATATATCTATTCAGCAGTAAGTTAGTAACTTTGATTCCTTTATCGTCTCAACCATGATCATCATACTAATAAAAATCCCTACCTACCAACCTATAACTTTTTATCCAGGCTGTAAACTTCTTTTACTGAATACCTAAGGCATCCTAATTTTATTATGCATTCAATTCAAGCTATTGGATTTCTATAGGTTTGTAGGTAGAATTTCTGCTCCTGTGCCAAAGTTTCAAATTAGTATTCTCTAATGGTACATAATCCGTTTTTTACACGAGAAAGACAGTTTAAGTAAGATTTATTTTGAACTTTCACCTTCCATTTAACTTGTGCCTTCTTGAGACGTTTTCAAAAAATGGTTTATCTCTTTTTATACCTTGTCTCACGATAATTGTAATTGCATAAATAAATGCTCAATAAATTAGTAAGCTCAACCGTTGGAATTCCAAGAAAATTACGTTGGCTTAGAATTGTCAGCAAATTTTATCTCATTTTATTAGTTTTCTCTTTACATACTCGTGTATTTGTTGTCTAACTTAGGGTTAAATTTTAATGGCAAAATTTAAATTATGATATAAATGAAGCGAGTTATTAAATACAGGACAAACCTGCCGTCCAAGGGAGCCCGATATATCGGAATGAGCTTGAGAATCAATTTCCACCTCTTGTAATAATGTTTCCCAGATCTGGAACAATGCACTGCTGCTAGGAGGTCTGAAAAACCATTTAAGAATCAAATTAGCATATCATTTTTTCTTTAAAGTCTGAGATTATTTTTGACTTTTTAATTCAATATCTGAAGCCTCAATTAAGATTTGGAAGGCTTCACTTCAACATGCATCAAGGTAAAATCATTTCAGTTCAGTTGCCCACAGATTTAGATATTGGAGCTGCCACTTAACTTCTTTTGCAAATCCAAAACGCAATCGATCTTTGTATTTAATTAACAAAAACTGTCAAGTGTCAACCATGAGTCAACTATTCTTTCTTCATATGATAAGTTGATAGAGTATCTCATAATCAAGCTTGAACACACTCTCTTGACATATTGTATCGTTGTCATTCATTAGTTTAGAAAGCTTATTCAGCGATTTCCACTACTTCAGAAAACCAAAGTACACCTAGCTTCTTTAAAAAATCATCAAATATTCTGCATGCGACCATGAATCGGTAGCTTTATCTAAGCCTTTCCTTAATACCCTGTTAATTAACACTCGAGCAACCAACCAATCATCTAAAAACATGATTATATAGCCGTCAACCTTGTTCGCTTGTTGATGTTGTGATAAACAGCCACATTTTGAGAGGCGAAACACCTTTATCTTTCCTGTCAATCTCTGTAAATTCCATCCATTTAACGTCATATAGCATTAGAAGCAACGCAACGAAAATAATAAAGCACCAACGTCTTCTCTAGTTATCCATTGCACGCAAAGAATTTCTCCCAGTATGCATTGTCCTAATACCCGGCTTATCTGAAGTCTATTAGTTAGTTACCGAAACCTGAGCTATTAGATTTAGTGTGATTTTAGCATAAAACAAAAGCACGAACAGAAAGCGTTCTGTGCTCTATCTAATCCGGCAAACTTATAAAGGGATCTTATCTAAAAGTCTTCAATCATTTTCATTTTATAGCACGCTGGTAGTTGAGTTCTGATTAACAGATGCCAAATAGATACGTGTCAAATGATAAGAAACTAAAGCTAACTTGTCATTAGGCTGAGTCAGCTTCCTCACCGTTTATTTGGTACGGCCGATTTCCCCGTCCTTCTTAAAAATCGATGGACGATGTACCTACCTATGACCGGCTTAACACTATAATTAATCTACTTTAAGGAGACACTTGATGCAGTGTTGGGAAATATCTAAACAAAGTTTATGAAATATCAGTAATGAAATAGCACCCCCGTCTTTCTTATTTTCATTAAAAATGTAACCCCTCCTAATGCAAAACTAAAGAAGAGATTTCTAAAAGTATAAAACATAACAATGGATAAAAGGACAGAAACTCTGAAAAAACTTTAACAACTCAAACTTTAGTACTTTGGAGAAAGGTCCTAATTAAAACATCAGAAACATCTACGCTAGTGAGTAGGTTAAGGCTTAAGTGGTCGGATACATTTTTAAACAAGCTGTGTTTTAGGTATACACGATTTTTATACTTTTAAATCCCAGTATTATCAAAAGTCATGCACAAATACTGTCAACGTATACCTGCATCCCGATGCAGTAAAGTTTGAAACGATAATCGTTACAAAACTAAATCCAGATTATTGACCACAGAAATCCTTTCCTGCATATAACATGCAACCATACCTTCTTCGTACCTTGGCAGTTAACTTTCAAATCAGTTAAGTAACAAAAGACTTTTTTTAAAGAAAATTGTAGACCGAAATCTACAGCCCCGAGCACCAAGATTTGTATCCATACGATAAATAACTAGATTTCAGAAATAATTCTCAAAATGAAGGTGTTTTTTCCTAAATTCTCAATTCACGTGGTAGCAATAGTAATCCCACTTTCTGGATTATTTGTCTGCAATTTAGTCTATTCGCCTTTTCCAAACTATCAAAATGCAAAGAATCTACCACCAGTGGTAGAGGAAGATGGTGCAAAATTTCGAAATGATCTAAAAGATTTTCCATGGGACACCTTTGCTCGCTGGAGTGAATCCAATTCCACGCTAAAACTAAAATTCCACGAAGCTCTATTGGAAAAAATCCTACCGTTTGTAATAATGGAGCCCACCGTTCCCATAATCACTTCTTGTGCTCCACCACTCTTGCAGGTTCCTCAAATCTCAACTTAGGGAGAAAAGTAGGGATGCTGTTTAAACTCAAGTTTAATTTTGACATCCTAGAAATCCACCTGAACGAGCTGGACGATGTGGTAGACTAGTTTTTCATTTTGGAGTCAACTCGCTTACATTACAACGCTTCGAGGAAGCCCCTAATTTGGGAATTGGCAAAGCGTCAACACAGATTTACCAAATTTCATGATAAAATCGTGACATTCATTCTGGATGACGCTCAACTGGCCGGTATAGAAGTTTCTTACAGAGGGACCAAGGTTCCAGGAATATACTACAATCTTTATGGCTTGAAGACAATTCAGCAGAAGGCCCAATGGCGCAAGTTCTTCGAGTGGAACAATATGACTAGTATTTAAAAGTTACAACTTTTATTTCAATAAAAAATCTAAAATTAAATAACTCCTAGGTTTTGGCTCCTCGGACAAAACTCCCAGTCGATACAACGTCCACTTTCTGAAAAACTGTGAAATGCTCTCCGATCCGATCCTGTAGATATCAGAGTCTGCGTCACGGGATCCAGCGACAGGAGATACAGCGTCACCTCGCTTAGGACCCCGTGTCGCCGGACCCCGTGACGCTGTATCTCCTGTCGCTGGATCCCGTGACGCGCTTCCTGGATATCAAATGTTTAACCATCACAGGATACCGTAATACATACTCCAATCCATCATTTTTTACCATTGGTAAAGCAAAATCCCTTATTGACACCGACTTTACGAATCGACAACACCCATCCTCGTCATTAATCATTGGTGGAATCCATATGTCGGATTATGGATACTTGCCATACCAAGTGGCCAAACAACTAATCGTTTTGGAGGCTTATTGAAACAATAGAGATAGCCTGGCAGATTTTTACAAACAGTTATGCACATAACCCATCCTGGAAGTTGAACTCTTGCACAACCGATTACAGGAATCCCAAGCCGACGAAGCCAAGACGATTAATTATCATTCGTGGTTTTATGAATGTAATTCCAAAAGGTATCCTGCTTGGTTAAGAAACCATGATACAAGACTAGACTGAATTGAAGACCCAAGTGTCATTTCGTTACCGTTTCCTACCAAGCGGGGTTAGTGGTAGCCCAAATAGGTCATTTTAGCATCGAGTTTCCACTTCAAAAGTTCTATTACGAAAAGCTTCCACTACAAAGTTGTATTAGGAAAGGTGTCCTTGTTATTTTCTGAATATTTAGTTCAATTTGCACCCCTACATTGTTTATCACTGACTTACTCTGACTGTAAATCTTAAAGTAATGTGCTATTAAAAAATGACAAAACCTTTCGTTAATTTACAAGGAATAAATATTCGCATCATAACATATTTCAGCATAAAATACATTAATTCCTTTTTTCCTTGGAATACTAGATTACTAGAGAGACTTGGCCAGAGGGTAAAATACATTTTACTCTAATTTTTAGCCTGTCTAAGGCTTATGTAACCGCAGTGGCCGTGTGTCCGTCTGTCTGGTTGCACGATAACTCAAGTACGGGTTAAGCCAGGTTCATCAAATTTGGTAGGTGAACTAGACAGATTGGGAGAAAGAACCCTATTGATTTTCGTGACAGTCGGACGAAATATTGAAACCCATGCGGGTCAAGCCAACCCCCACGGCACGGGTAAAATTCTCAAAAACTCATTGTTGGAGGTTGGTTAAAAATTGGTCAATTTAGAGTAATTATTCTCAAGTCTAAAAGTTTTACAGCCCGTGGGAGTCAAAAATGTCCAAGTACTCAAACTCCTGAAAAACTACTTTTCTACACATTTCTAGGTTAGAAATTCTAACCATTTATTTATAAAAGATATGCATGCATTGAAAATTTATGGTTAGTTATAAATGCAAGGAACTGGAAGAAGTGACTTAAAAGAGGAGTGGGGGCTAAGCCCCCACCACATTTTCAGAAAGTCTTAGGAAGTAAGGCTAAGACAGGCTCGGCTAGCTGTTTGGAGGAGGTTCAATATCGTCACTTCTATCACAATTCTTTACACAATTTTAATAAATCATAAAAACTTATCCCAAGAGTAGTGAATATGCTTTCTTCAGATTATAATTTAAGTAAAAGCTCCATGCATTCCATTTCCTATTCGTCTCTTTCGAAATTTATTTTCTAAGAAAGAATATGCTTCCTAAACAACATTACTAACTCTGTCCATTATGCAAAACAACAAATGAATAAAATATTTAATAGCCATCACTTGGTCCAAAATCTTTAGATAGGTATAAGTATCTGAAACAAGGTCCAAGATTAGCTAAAAGTACAAGCCCTTGCTTTTGGGGATGAGAGGATAAGCTAAGATTTTCGCTTAAACCAAGATAATAGTGTAGCTTGCTTATGGTGAGCTGCTATAAAATGTTAAGACGCGTATTATGGGAAAAAGTGCATTTCATTATGAAACATGAAAAAAACAAGAGTAAGGAAAACACTCCAGTCCAGGATACACCTTACCCAACTCACAAGGGAATGTTTTAACGAAAACTAAAATACCACAAATCCTATTACAGTTCCCATCGAATAGCCCTCTTACAAAGCTAGATCTTAAAGGTGGACCTTAAAAAACGCAGAGTTTTATAGTAGTCCCGGCTATATTTCGGGATATACAACAATGCGTTCCTTCGATTTTGTTAAAAATATTTGCAGAATGTCGTAAGCTTCTTCCAAAAAAAGAAGCCGACCAAAAATCGAAATGCAAGATTGCTTTCCAGAATCTATCCGAGTTTTTGTATCCTCAGCGTCCCTAAAGAAAGCAACGGGGTTAGAAACGCCTTTGAAGCAGCAGCTCTTCGTTGAAAAGTGGGACATGACATGTGTCTTCACATATGCAAATGTAATTTAATGCCATTATTATGCAAACAATAAAGCACACAGGAGATTGAGAGCTAGAGACTAAGCGTGCAAACATAAAATAAAGCTCATGTTATCATCATAGTCTCCTTATACACGGGTATGGATCATATTCCGTCTTACATCCTAGAATGTTTTATCTCGTGTGAATCTTCTGCGACATTTATGACCATTTAGGTATTACATAAGCAGAAGACGATAAACTACAAGAGACAGTTTCATGTTCTTCTAGCAAGCATCTAGGGCTTTATTGTAGGTTTAAGGATGGCACACATGTAGCAAAATAGAGGAACCTCTATGCTTTTTCCATACATTTTCATCCGAAAAGCTTCTGCAGCCGAGATAATGCCTGAGAAACCCCGGCCGAATAATAAAGGCTAAGACTAAAGCTAGTTTGAGCCTGGCAACAGGTAAACTCCGATTTTGAGACTGTTTTAAATCGGATCCTTCGTTAAAATAGAGTCAGAACGGAGACAGAAGAGCTTATTAAAAAAGTAATACCCCTCTTGGGTAAAGCTGTTTACGTCAGAACCTAAGAGTTGTGCCCAATAAGACTGCATCGCACTTTAAATTAAGTAAGATTTTACAGAATCCTTTAAATTATAATAACCTTCTAGAGGTACATAAGTAAGTTCGCAAGGTTTTCTTTCATGTTTCCATCGAACCTTTGTAAGTATCTTATTACAATTTTCCCTGTAATGCTTCTAATGAACCTTAATCCTCTGAATTCCCTGAACTCCCACGTAAGATATCGGTTAAAGCGAATTATTTCAATCATACATAAAGAGAAAGCCAGCTCAATAGAAAGAATGGGAGTATTACAGTATTCCCAGATCTAATTCAAGTCTTAATTCCTCAGGGGGATTAAAACGGGAAATGCGGCCCGCGAGCCTAAATCTAATATTAAAGAGACATGCCGTACTCGTGAAGTGCATTAAATATAAAGTGCAATCTCCTCAGGACATTCTCGTTAAAAATCCCTTTGAACAATTTTTCTTGAAAAATATTAAAATGGTTTGACAGCCTAAAAACCAAAATATAAATATACTGGCTTTTCTTATCAACTGAACTCTCATACTACGAACAAACTGCTACAACCACTACTGACTACAACTGGATTGATATCTAATTTCATATGAGTAATTATTAAGACGTATACTTTGACTCGGGTGAGATGCACTTCAGGTTTGGAATGGATGCATTCAGTCGAAAATAATCTACTCCACTCTTTAAAGCAATGGATAGGAATATAATTTTGCACTTTATCATAATCATAATTATTCCTCAACTATCATTCCTTGCGCAAGGCTCGTAATAATAATTACCTCCATTCTGCCCGTCTATCCATATTTCAAATCCTCTCAAATATGCCAGCCTATACACATACCAAAAGATAATGTCCCCCGGTATAGTTCCCCCTGGAATATTCCCCACCCAAATGTAATTCCCTGTATGGTAGATGGTACTTTATTCACCATAATGTACTGACAATATCAACAGATATAGTTTTGTCTTCAACTGGTCTTTCATACACACAAGCTTCAAACTTTGAATTTACTTCATCTTGATCGCAATTTTTTTTATCTGAGTGTGTCCAGTTAAAAAAATGTATCTTGGATTCTAAGTCAAGTTTTTTTGATCGGCCAAAACAATAAACAACGTCAACATTTCTTATATTATCTCTAAATTCAAAGACTACACATGAAAAATGGTAATTAACCAACCTTTCTTTGCGTATTTCAGCATTCCTCTTGCGGAAGTTTTCAACCAGCATCTGCAACTGGACCGAATGCTGCTCATGAAGTTGTGAAAGTTGTTGGGTGAAATCGGATACTGCAAAAAAAAAACAAATTATGCCCTTTCAGTTAAAATATACAATGAAACTGTAATATTAAATACATAATATATGTTTATAACTAAAAAGACTACCAACAATTGTACATCTTATCTAAAGGGACAGCAGACAAAGCTGTCAACAAGAAAAACATGATGGATTTGACGGAGAGGAAAATGTAATTTGCAACGTTATGGAATAAAGCACAACCCAAGCATGACATTTTTTGGCTCTAGACATTATTGAAACATTTATACTCATTATTAAATCCATAGTAAAAGTAAACCAGGTCAGCTATTCATAATTCATTCAACTCTACTTTTATCTACTCTAATCTTTCGTCTAGTGAATCGTATGTAGGCGGTTGACAATAATTTTTTAATGCGAATAAATATAAAGAAGGTCACAATCATAACAGTTGATTCGAGACGTTTGACAAGGCATGATGATGGCATTTATGACATGAACGCTCTGTGGCCAACAGAAGCAGAAAGATAATGGATCGGATAGACTTTCTCTAGGGTAAACTCTAAAGATTTTCTATTGAAGGTATGAAAAAGGAAGTTAACTAAAGTATAATTGACAAGTGAAAGGACCCATACATAATATATTATTCATACATTCATTATCCTCAAATGTCTAACTCAATACTCAAACTCAGATATTTATTTAAATGGTAGGAAAGAAACTAAACTAATATAAAGTAAAGTGGTGACAAGCTGACAACTTCCCAACCTCGAGGAATTCCAACCGCTTGACGTTCATTAATAAGGAAGACGTCAAAGAGCGAGACTGCTACTATTACTGCTACTTTTATCATAGACAGAAAACCGATTGGTTAAAACATTTCATACTTTATATAAATAGAACCTTCAAAACCATAAAAGTTGCATTGTGAACAAATTAACAGTTTAATCCACTTCCCTTTCTACCTTAGACATTACACTTTTTTAAATTCCCCTGGAGGATTTTAATACAAAATATTAACGAAAAACTGACAATTTCTCAACAATCTTTAGTAATAAATGGGGCGCTTTTTATTTTTAGTATGCAAAAGTAGGGAAAATTAGTGCAATAGACGAAGTAAGTATTAAAAGGGGTATTACAGCCGAGGGAACTACCAACTGGGGCACTATTTCCGAAGAAATTAAACTCGGAAATACGGTACATTTACATAAAATTAATGTTAAAATGCAATAGCTCTTTTTCAGAAAACACATCTCATTTAAGTTCCAATTCCAATCTGTAAAACTAAATAATAGGGATCTCCTTCTTTTTACACCCTTTTATTTATTTTTTACAAAAAACACACTTTTATTCTACCCACGCTGACTTGATCAAATTAGACCTGACAAGTTCTAATTAATGAAACTATTAGTTTTTAATTCCTGTCCATCTTAATTTACTGATTTTCTTCCATCATAAAATAGGCATTCCCCTCCCAAACGAATTATAAACTAAGGAAAAATATTCAACATGATTAATTCCGAGTCATTTTGATTCTGCGAGTTACAAGACAAGGCGGTTATTAATGGGAATTTTCCCTCAATGAAAGATCCTCATCCCAGCTTATTACTAACTAGGTTAAGACTAGGTTATACGGAAAGAAATGATCCAGAGGGCATTTTGGTTGACAAATTGGATGTCTTTATTGAAGTAAATCTACAACCATTCCACTCTAAAAGAAGATGAGCAAGGGCCCAATAAACTTTAATGAGGGTGACAACTTTCCTCGCTTGGCAAATGGCGAATAAGTGACAGATTGGGGTGCTTTTGGCCATAAATTTTACGCTTTTAGTTTACTCTGAGCTAGAGAGGTTTATTACCAAATTTGTTACGTTGTTTGTGACCTTGCAAATTATTTTTCCCCAAGGTTAGTACAATAACATGATCTCCCTATAGTTAATGCACTTACCGGAGGAATCTCACCTTGCATGTTACACATATCCTTAGGTATAAAAATGAAAGTTTTTACTACTTTATATATATGACGACTTTATCCACACTTTGAGAAAAACTCGTAAAATCTTGTGACATGGGAAGTTGAAGTGTAAATACACTTCGCATCTTTGTGTCTTTCACCAATTTAAACTCCCAGAAGAAAGGTTTTACGAGACCAATCCTCGGCTAAGTTAATTTCTTGTCATTGTAAATAATCCTCTTCCGTATTGTAGTTTTAATTCTACTACTACTTCTGTTACTACTACTGCTACTACTACTACCACTACTACTACTACTACCACTACTACTACTACCACTACTACTACTACCACTACT
>JAQFZX010001086.1:0-36343 GCA_034682405.1 Hydroisotoma schaefferi | reverse complement strand
TCAAGAAGCTTTAGCCATCTTCTTCCAACTACTACTACTACATAGAAAAAAGGTTAATTTTCTCGAAAATACAGATAAAAAAGTACAAGAAGGACGACTGAACGTCAAGGAAGAGTTTAATTGTATCCATCTACTTTTGGAGAGAGTTAAGAGTTCATAAATTTGTTGGGTAAATGCTCAATTGGACTGGGTTTATTACTCCAAGATGAAGTAGCCACTTTGGCATATCAAAGGCTGACTTTTAAGGTAAGGAACTCACCTGGAGGTCACGAGATCCAGGAGGTCCTCTAAGTTTACCACGGCGTGAACGACCACCAGTCAGAATTGTCGTCCCATCTGCCAAAGACTGGGCTTCACAGTAGCGAGGATATCCTTTCGAACTGAAATATTTACCCCATAATTAAAGAACATTTAACCCTTTTTTATTTATACCACATAAACTAAAGCATTACACCTTGTCTAATAGTTATCATGGAAACACAAACAATACCCCCTAAAATTACCCCACAAAACTTTAGACATACTTGGACTTAAAAAAGAGTTGTAGGGTGAAGAAGAAGGGTATAACTTAAATCCATATTGGGTAGCTCAATTCTTTTTTTTGGTTGGATGGATTTGACTTACCTAATAAAGTTTTTGGCCCGTCTGGAAATGTCCAACAATTTGGGTGGAGGCATTCCAAGAAGTTCAACCATACAGGCTAATTGATCCGCCTCATCCTCCCCGGGCAGCAGGGGGTATCCCGTGTACAGTTCCGATAAAATGCAGCCCAAACTATAATAAATAAAACATATTTTAATACACAAGCCTTATCCATTAATCTTCGCTGCAGCATAGATAGAATAGATCCAAGATAGGTGAGTACATTTGGGTATGAGAAGTCTATCTCTTTTACAACATGTCATCTTTGGTCAAAAAAAAACCTAAGGTTTACAGCAAACTACAAGATCTTCAGCTAGGTAGACAAGGGAACTTAACCGTCTTCAAAGATCGTCTGCGTCTTCAGGCATTGTTAGTTAGGTAAGGTTTGAGGGTAAAAATTATTCGATGATGAAAAATTATTTGTGTTTGATTCAGCCGACTTCCCCCCTCCTTTTTAGGACCTTTAAGTTACCATATATCCTCGAATAGTTACCTCCGTAATTACTATTAATAACCCCACAAGCCCTATTTAATTCTGTGTTAAAGTTGACCCCCAGAAAACCTGAAAAATTAATTAGTAGCCGCTGCCCCTATTCAAAGATATACGTAGTTCATGTCCGCAGCAGAGTACCCGTGGGTGTTGTTGGCGTAACGAAGCAGTGATTGAAATGAGTCATTGTCGAAAGTAAATTGCATCCATATTCCAAAAAAAGGTTAATTATTGGATACTTCGCAAGAATGAAAAGTACTAGACTGTCTATCCTGCTGGTGGTTTTAATATTTTGGATAAAAACTAATAGATAAGCTACCTCCACATATCGATGGCAAGTCCATACTTAGCTCCGAGGATGACTTCAGGGGCTCGGTAAAAGCGGGACTGAATATAGGTGTACACTCTCTGATTCTCATAGCAACTAGAACCGAAGTCAATCACCTGCAAATATACAACAAAATACGTTATTTTTAGCATAAAACATTAAAAATACTTCCTACATTCCAACTTATGTTCATGCATGTCATTCATATTCCAAAAATCCACCAGCATACACAACCCGTTGTTCATCAAGAAGGATTTTATCATCATCAACCCAGAAGTTCGTATGTCATGTAATTTCTGTTGGTGAAACAATAAGCGTCACGGCACATGGCGTGACTACCACCTACTTTCTTTCCAACCTGTCAACCCTGTCAATACATATAGAACTATTTATAATTTCGATGCACACTAATAACTCCATATAATCTAAGGGTAGGTTATTCTTTCTACAGAACTATTTTTACTACCTCTACCACCTACGCAAGTACTCCAACTACCTTGGTATTATCTGCAAACAAGCTTATTATTTGGGTAATCACTCTTCGAAATCGGTTCAAATCTAACCTTAACCTTTTTACACGTAGGTTATAAAGACATTAAATAAAACCCTGCTAGCCTCTTACATAAAATATTCCACAGCCTGAAAAACCAGGTTGCATATGCATTTCAACGAGATTTCTCTACATTTCGGCATTTAAAAATGTGGACATTCAAGGTCAAGACAAAATTAAAGTCCTTAAACCATAAAACGCATTAAAAGACGAGGATATGACATTCAAAATCAGTAAATCCATCATGAACAAAATACATAACACCTATCGTATCGTATCGTAAATTCGTAAAGGGGCCCGGCCAGGGCTACTAATAAAATCTAGGGGTTTCTATCCATGTCATTCAATTAGATAAGCCCTTAATCTAGGGTTATCAATGATAACCAATGTAGGGCTACTATTCAAGACGATACGGTATTCAAAATCCTGAATAAAAACAGTTTTTTTAAATAAATCCAGCAAAATACCTGTAAAAACGGGTCATAATGTGATTAAAGAGGAGCTAATTGCTGCGCTGTCGCTTGACCACATATAAAAACTTCAATCCCTTTGTCACTCAATCACCATATTTTTTCGCTCAGCTCAATTTATTTTTTCTGTGGATTATTTTTAATAAAAAATAAAAATTTATCAATTGTCAAAAAAAAACTGCAGAAATCATGGCTCGGGGACAGCAGAAGATACAGTCCCAGCAAAAGGCCGCTGACAAACAGGCAAAAAGCACATTTACTTCCTTTTGTTTTTAATTATTTTAAAAAAACATTGAAAATAAACACTTTTCTGACATTTTATTTAATGATAATCCCCTTTTTTTTGTGGATATTTAGGCTAAGATGAAAAAGCAACAGGGTCATAGTCTAACTGACCAAAAGGCTGCGGCTGCAAAGGCTCTTTCCATCCTCTGCGTTATTTGCAAAGTCTGTCCAATTTCCAATATTTAATATTTAATATTTATTCGGTTTTGTCTTGTTAAAAGTTAATTAAAATCCGGGATATAATTAATATTTAGGCTCAGATGCCGGATCCGAAGACTTACCGACAGCACTTTGAAAATAAACATCCAAAGAATCCCCTTCCGGAAGAACTCATCGATGCATAAATGTATTCAAGATTATCCTGAATCTAATCATGTATCACTTTCTGTTCAATAAACATCTTTTTGTATTCCATTAATTAAAATATTACGAAGAGGTTCATCCAGTTATTTTATAAATAATTCGTAAAGTCATACTACCAAGATTTACTAATGTTCTTCTTCTAAAAAAGGAATTAATATATTAGGGGAAAAAATAAAAGGATGAAATCATGAGGATGTTTCCATTCCAATCTTTCAAGTTAAATCGTGGAATTTACGAATTACGACGGTATAATTTGCCATGCTAATTTATTTATTTGCAAACTTCAATCTTAGGGTTAAATAATTTAAGCCAAGCTCGACAAGGTTAATTTATTGCCTTCATTCTAAAATTATCAAAAAACAACAAACAAACCTAAGCAAGTTATAAACTTGTCTTTTGAGCTTTCATAATCAAAACGAGATCACTGGACTCGGTCGTCATATTATTATTTATAACCTGGATTAGATTAGAAGGTCAATATTTGTATCTAGATCCCTTTTTAATCCCATCCATTCATAAAAAAGCTGTCAAGTCAATGCAACAAAATGCACGTTAAAAAACTAACGTCACCGTTCCATCCAACATCATCAAAATCCCACGTCCTCTCCCCATAAACCTCATATGTAATTTAAAAAATGCAATTAGTTTTTGTGCAAACCGACAAACAGACGACAGTCACAGTAGTAGTAAGTAGAGTACAAGAACAAATAAATTGAGGACAAAAATAAAATGACAAAAATGAGGAAGTGGAAATGACATAGAATACAATGCTTGTTTTATATTGGTTATCTTTATTCATTGATAAGCCGAATGTACATTCCTCCTAATACTCATCAATAAATAAATTACTGGTTTGCCATACAGTAGTTAGAGTAGTAGCAGCAACAGTAAAGCCATTCGGAATTGCATGAATTAAATTACTTTGCACATTCAATTATCAGAGGGTGGTAATGGTAAAGGCGGACGATCTAGTTCTGGTTCAGTATAAATTTCTGAATGGGAAACGGTAATTAAATTAATGAGTGACATATTGACACATTACATTACTGCCTGCTAATAATAATAATATCAATAAATGTCCTGTACTGCACTGCATCAGACTTATGAGATGGTAAATCATCGCTAATTTTTTTTTACCAGCCAGACATCCCATTTTAAATACATGCTAGAAGGAAAGTTAGGGAAAAACAACGCTGCTACTGTGAATTACAAATACCATATTCTCTCGAATAGTGGCCGGGTTACTATTGATTTTTGAGGGTCAAATTTAACATACAATTAAACAGGGCTTATGGGGTTATTAACGGTAATTAAGAGGGGCACTATTTGAGCGAGGAGGAGTCGCAATTAGAGATAATACGGTACGCGTTGTTTTTTCAGCATGTTGAGGTTGTTAGTTGACATTTATTAATACGATTACTACCACAGTCGAGAGTTACTTATACCTAATAAAATAAAACTACAAATGATCATTGGCTACATGGGATATGGGAATAATGAATGGGAATATGGGAAATCAGGATATTGCTCATAGGCATTGCTGTACAGTTTTATATTTACATTTGCAACTTCCGAAAAAGGATGAAAACGTGCTTTATATGCAACTTATTTTAGGTATCCTCTCATTAGCCACATTAGATTCCAGCTCTAGAGCTTAATTGGAGCAATGTCAAATTAGTTTGAAACTTCTAAAAGCTCCGAACAAAATAAGAATGAAAGTGGAACTTTGAAACTTATGCATTTTACTTTATATTCCAACCCTCATAAAAATGTACGGTATCAGCTTTAAATTTCCATTGAGTCTGTACAGAGCTACTACATAAAATCCATTGAAAAAGTTACAAAAACCATGTACTACAACTGGAACGTAACTTGGTATAAAAAAAAGAGATAAAAAGTAGACAAATTTTCGAAACAATTTTCGAACTTTTGCAATCAAAACTTTCTCAAGGAGATGGACAATTTGTTGAAAACTTTTCCAATCCTGTCCAAGCTTTTTTAGGAAAAAGAAAAACTATGCAAAAAATGATAATTAAAAATCCAAAAAGTACACACTCATCAGAATCTCTTCCCTCTTCCTTCCAACTTTCCCAGATTCTAAATCTTACATTAATTAATGGAACAGAAACAAAGGGATGAAAAATACCATAGAAGACACAATAAACAAAATAGGGATACGGGATTACGGAAAAGTTAAAGAACCATTGAACATTTCAATTTTAAAATCTCTAACAATAAGTAAGCCAAAGTATGTAATCTGAGATAAGCACTGAGATACTGAAGAAAAGAATTATGAACTTATGTGGGAAGATGATCAGCTAAAAAAAAGTATTACAACGAAAGCGTAATATAATGCAAAATTTTATTATGCCATAATCCTCCTTGACTCAACAAGAAGTTTCCCACACACAACAAGCATTAAGAAGTGGCTAAATAAGTAAGGTAGGTAGGTAGGTAGGTGAGTTAGTCGGGAAATAGCATGTAAAAGTAAATGTGTGCAAAAAGATTGCATAACGGGACTTCTCCTATGACGAGAAACCATTTACCAGCTTTGCACTTTATTTTGCGAACAATGAAATAAATGTCTGTGTAACAAGAAGAACTGCTTTTTTCCTCGTTTTTTTAAATTCAATACACCAATATGCAAGTAAACCAACGGACGGTTGGGTTATGTTTTTGAAATTTTAAACCCTGCTGGTTAGTGGTTATTTACCTACTTCTGATTATATACCTACCTACCTACCTCTACAGGACAGAAAGAGGTGTAATAATCACAGTAAATGTAGATGTTTTTGCAGTCGGGCAGCTGGTTTTTGCACTCAACGCTTTACCAGATGCGATGCGAGTTCAAGTAACAACGGCCGTCTCATAACAAGTTTCTAAATCCAATCCACCAATGATATTAACGGGCTGTATCGTAATAATATTAGTAGTAGTAGTAGTAAAACCAATTTGTCTGGCTGCTAGATTCTTTAGATAATTATTAATATTAATAGTCTCTGACTTTATTCACACGTAAATTAAGAAGTTACAAAGTAGACTAACGCCAAATAACCTCATCATCTCTACTTTTACCACATCTTTAAAAGGCCTCAAGTTAAGATTTGCAAACTCAACTATTCAGATACTCTTCATATACTGAATCTTACTTCAATTAGTAAAACCCTTACATTTAAAAACTATGGGAAACTTACTGGGGATGATTCTTGCATAAATAGTTTCTTTTAAAACCCAAAGCTCTACTTATACTGGCATGATTACTCAGAAATGGAAACCGTCGGTTGAACTGGTAATAAAAGCTTGCGTAACTCACAAAATTCAACAAACTGAACATAAAATAGGATTGGAAGTCTTGGCAATAAAGCCGCTTGAACTTTGTTAAAACAAAAGTACCGGAAGGTAATTAGCTATAATGAATGCATATAGCAAAAGTTGGTAAGATTAAGATTACAAAATTTATTAGGACTATTATTAGTGCTACCTGCCACTACCACTACTACGACTGCACTACTTTAGATCATTAGTAGTACTTAGTACATGATAAGTACCTAGTAAGCTGGTGGTACTAACTAAAGGGAGCATGGAATAGGTCTTAACAAGCGATCAAATCACAGGATTAAGGCAACCTGCAAGTTCGTTACGAAAGTCTAAAAAATTAGGATCTTGTGTGCCTTCCTCCGTTAATAAAATTAGTTTTAAGCTTCATGGAGTAGAATTAAAACGGCGAGGGCACTAAGCGGTAGGATTTACCACTGGGTACCGTAAGTACCTAAATTAAAATTGTAAGTGGCAGGTTGGTTGGAAGGTTTATAAATATCATCGATGCATTAATCAAATGATAACAAATTATATTGCAATGTGATGATATGACTGGGAAAAGATGAAAGATAAGATAAACGATAGTAAATTTGATATTGAAGAGATACACTACACTACCAACTACACAGGTATGCAATTTGCAAGGAACGTGAGTCTGGTTGAAGTTTTTTTGTGATGGGGGAAGATATCTCTGGGGCTTTGATGATATGGTTTTGTGAATTGCAGTGAGTATTCTTACAGAATTACACAGAGTTTGGGGTTTAAGTTGTGTACAATTTTATGATCAGCGATAAGGAATTTTGGCAAAGAATCATTTTTGAAACGGATAGCAGTAACTTCGGCTGAGCAGGTACTAAAATATTAAGATAAGTTAGTGTTTAAGCAATAGCTCAGCTTTAGATAGCACTTGGTGTATTAATACAATTAATTGTGATTAGCTTGATACGTTTACGGGAGTTTGACAAAGAGTAGGTCATGTCGGATGGTGGATTAACTAACAGGAAATAAAAGCACAGCTTGAAAATGAAATACAAAGATTATTTTTAAAATTAGATTTAGAACTTTATGGTGAAATTGAGCCTGTCGTCGTCAATCTAAGATTCCGGTTGAAACAGAAAAATGGAACAAGAAGACTTTTTGTTTGAACTAATATTATACGGAAATCCAACAATTGAGGCTACCTAAGACCTTTATTTTATTGTATTGACCCATTGGGTCAGTTAGTCTTATCAGACTACTGGTTCTACTCGTATTGGATTAGATTACTTGTTCTTTGTCAATCATTACCCGAAGTCGCAGTTGAAATATTACTATTGTCCTTAATCTATCGATTGATCGAATTGTACTGTACATACACACACAATCTTGAAATAAAGAGAGAGAGAGAACAAGTTATGCCTGTTGTATTTAAATTAAATTTCAACGCAAGCTGAATTAAATGTCATTAAGCACATACGAACTTATACACGTTAGCAGGGTTCAAAGAGATTGTAGAGATCCTCTCTTTTTTAATCGTCAAGTTGGGTTATACTACTACTACTACTACTACTACTACTACAACTACTACTACTACTAATACTACTACTACTACTCGACACCATTAAACAGCTACGGGATTCGTTTAGATGCAATGCAACTGACCAAAGTTGATTTGACTGTACATGAATGGAAAAGTTACTGAACTAACTTTAAATTACCATGTCTTTGTTTGATAGAAAACCCAACAATAAAGTAATAGAGAAGAAGGTTAATGAGATAAACTCACAAGCGAAGCAAAGCCTGCTTGACCACTTACAACAACTTAGTCTACTCCAATATTAAAAATGAGGAAAAATATAAACATTTTTACAAAGACGTTTTCTCTAGTAAGCCTCTCTATTTAAAATGAATTCTCTTTACTAAAATTCACTAAAGATACCACACTTTTTAATCGTTTCGAGATTGCCGTTTTCTAACGTTTTGCCTTGTTAATTGTTATTAATCGGGTTAAATTAATAATATAACTTTAGTTTTTAGCTGCTTATTAGTTAAATTTATGACATGTTTCACATCAATGTTATTCTTTATTCAATGATATTTTTAAACTCCTAACTTGGCCTTTCTTTCAGTGTCTAGCTGAGAAGCTTAGCTTTAAAAAGTAGCAGTGACCCTCTAAATGTTGTTAAATAAGTGCGTACGAGTAAGAAAAATACTGAACATTGAAAAATAAACCCACTGCTAATTTATTGTCTCCAGATAATTAAACAGGGTTGGGCTGGCTGGGGCAACAGAGCAAGCGACAAGGGCAGTTATTCATTTTAATTACGACCTAAATACGCATAATGAGCACGCAAAGTATTAATAATATTACATTAGTTAATGAGAACTAGCATAAGCCTGCTCGAGTACTAATATGGAGTTATTAAGCCATTAAAAAGCAATGTTTCGTATACATTCAACCACAACTACTACTACTATAAACAACGGGCTAGAAAACAGGTGCTGACTGAGCGTAAATCATTCTGACGAAGAGTTCAGCAAGGGGGATTTTGGCAGAGGTGAATAAATTAATCCTGCTTTGATTGAAGGGGATCTTACTTCTTATTAAATCTTCAGCAAGAAACAAATGGAAACGCTTTCCTGCTGAGATTAACTTAACCTTTGGTCACAATGCTGCATTCATTCGACTTTCTATGATGCGATTTTTACATCTACTGATATGCCCAAGAGGAAGGAAGGAAGCGATAACTGGTATTTAGGAAATCAATATTGAATTTGAGAAGAAAAAGAAAGCTCAGCATGCATCAAAAGATAGTCATGAAATTTAGTTTATTACATCTAGAGAAATGCGTAAGCTCTTTTTTTTGCTCCCAACTCTACCAAATGTTGACTGTCCGCCAATCATTTTCATGCTTACAATATTTATACAAATTAATTAAAATGATTGACAGGAGTATCACATTTTTAGAAACTTTCACAAAATGATATACTAATTCTACGCTTTCTTGGTAATGCTCATCTCTCAAATAAATAATACGCCTCACCATCATGTCCAGAATTAATTTATGTGATTGATTTGGTGATATTAATACGGGTCATATTGAATACCTCAAGGTATTTGGGATTTGTCCGTTCATTTTTTCATTTGTGCAACAAGTAAATCGACCTTTGGTAGCTGGCAAGGTTAAAATGTGGTGGGCCAGAAGGATGAAAATAATCAACTCTAATTAATTTAATCCATCAGAGTGAGTGACCACTAATGTCCCGTAATTTCAGTGGCTACGCAACAAAGGGTTTAGGCTGTAAGTGGTGCACCGTGACCTGATTCAATCAGTTAAATATTAATGGCCAACCCACCAAAATCAACCACCTTCCTTGAGCCTAGGTTAGCTATTATTATTGGACGCCAGGATAATCATTTCTTTGCAAAGGCAAACAATGTCACCGAAGTAAAGGGGAAGGAATTCTTTCACGGACGACAAAAAGTTAATACCAATTAATAAACCTTGGATGGAATTTACGCTATTTTTGGAATATAATTCGGTCCACCCACAGCCACTACTTAAAAGAATAGGTCTACTATTTCCTGTGACATGAGCCGTTCTACGGAAACTATTTCTCGGGATATTTGAGATGCGACGGTCTACTAAACTTTACCAGAGTTTACTTGAGATAACATGGGCTCGTGCTTTATCACGGTTAAACTTAATTCGAGAAGAGAAGCCATGTAAAATATTACCTTGCCTCGTGTATTTATTCTCTCTTCTGGTTTCTGGTTATTCATTCCATGGACAATTAACATTATTGTAAAAACAATAGCTTCAGGGAAAGAAGTTTGTTGTTTGTAACTCTCACTGACTCAAGGGACATAGCAGAAAGTTAGATTCATTCATTCATATTGTACTTCTCCGAGAGAGAATAATTATCATTGAGTTTGTGAGTTGATGTTGTGAATAAATAAATAATTAGGGTTAAAGAAAAGCAAAATTATTTGCATGGTGAAGGAATAACCAACGAAGATGAAAATTCTTCGAGTTTGGCTGAGTTTTATTAAATCTGTCTTTAAACAAACGTCGCGTCAGAGCCTTTACTTAACTAGCTTGTAATAAATACCAAGAGATAGAATACTGCATTCTTCGTAGTTCTTTGTACGGATAAAGTCGTCGTTGATTGGATTAAAATGTCAAGTTTGTACTCAAGGTAGGTAGGAGAGTGGAAGTAATTATCAAACGAAACGAAGAATTTGAACTTCCATGAATTCATCATTATTTAAAAAACGAATACTGCCGAAATAAAACCTTAACTTTACTTTGACATCCCAAAAAAGCCAACCCCAAGCCAAGCCACTTACAAAATCAACCTCGTCCACATAATTTTCTGCTACTTCACACAAATATCACAAATATATGAACTCAGCTATCCTCCTGCTTCATAAGAGTTACAAGCAACCACAACATACGCAAGCAGTGTACATTATTATTCTAATTATCATTAGCTAGCACAGCGCCTTATTAGCACCACTTCTACCTCTCATAAGCTTCCTCTTAAAAAATTCCCGCATCCATGCAAATTAGCGCAGTTAAGAGGGCTTCCAAACCGGGAGTAGACGGAGTTTCTATAAAAGTAAAACATTCATCACAGACAGACTGGACTACCACTACTAGTAGTAACTTTAACTTTGTAAGGAAGAAGAGTAGAAGATGAAATAACTCTTAAGTTAATTAATTAAAAGTTCATGGATAGCAGGTCCTCCTGGAAGAGGTCACATAGTATCATCTTAATTAATTCTGCTTCTACTACTACTACTAATACGGTGCATAATGCATATTCGCAATTAAAATCCCTCTTCTCCCTCTAATCAGCAATCTCCGCTCCGTAGATCGGGTTGGTAGTTAATGCTAATCAAGTTTTGTAGACAAAAAGGAAATTTAATACGTCTTGTATGCTAAACCTGCCAGACTAGTCCAACAGTAAGATGTAACCATGTTCAGGGAAGGAAGCTGTGTATGATAATTACATTTTTATAGGAAAAAACTAAAGGAAGTCGCTGGTGGTTTGGTTGTTGTAAAATCAGGTGGTGGTTTTTCTCTCCTATTAGTGGCTTCTCTAGTAAAAAGTTCAGTTTAGTTAGCTTTCTTTATTAGCTCTTATTCGAGCTCTACTGCTCTACCCATATCCTTACTTGTTATTTTTCCTACTTTATTGTCTGTTTTGATATTTTAAACAATCCTACTACTACTAGGGCTTGATACGCTTCAATAAAACGGCCACTGCTTCATAAAAAAGTAAAAGATCAGCTGCTGCACATGAACCGATCCCGTGGGAAACTCTCCACTTCCCTCATTACCATAAGCGAGTCTAATGACTCTAAATATTCCAACATTTATTTTACCAACATGAACAACCACACTGGCCAAGCAAACTTTCAACAATGCAGCAATGACGATCATCCATCACTATCATCATCCTCACATTGCATATCCCAGTAGCCTTTCCAGGTGAAATGACACAGACCCAGGATCAGTTGGAACAAATAAAGAGAGGAAAACAATTTATAGGATGAATTAAGTCCAATTAAAGGGAGAGAGAGACAAGAGCTAGATTAATGGTAACCTAGATCCAAGTTTTGGAGTTAATGTAAAGAAATAGAACGGATAATAGCTCAAGTTAAAAAACTGGGCTAATTTATGTTTCAACTACCACCATTATTTTTTTAAATACAGGATCCCCTTCAAGGTGTGTTGGTAATAGCTATCAGCAGGCGTTTAGTTAAGGATCCGATTAAGAAGATGACCTATACCAATTTGAAATAAACGAGTCGAAATTATTCCCATCGCACGGCGTGAATAGATGCAAACCAGGTGGATTTTATTGATTTAGAAAAAATTACCAGAATATATAAGAAGGTGTAAACGTAGCCGACCGTTTATAAAATACATACAAAACGAAACGCGAACAGAAATAAAAGCAGAACTTGCTCGCTCGCCCTTGAACTTCATCAGTCAGGGGTTTATTTGCAGAAAATAATTTCAGACCTAGAGGAAGCAAGATTATAAAAAAATATACACGAGTTTTTAACCTCTCTCTGTCTTTATTCCATGTCTCTTTGTCTATCTCTCGGATGGTCGGAGGGGCTCTGCTCTGCGGCAGATTCATTACCTAAACTCATCCGCGATTCGAAAGGTTTGTTCATTGCATTGTTTAAAAAAAAAGTTTTTTTGCTCCATCCTCCTTCTTTTACAGCTTTTAAACTTTTAACGCATGCGAAATTTCAAATCAGAACGCATAGTAGACTACCTAGTTTGATATATTAACCGTGGAATTGAGAGTAACTATATGGAACAGAGGTAGTAGATACAACAGCCAGATAGCTCAGGTCAGGTTCATTGTTCATGAGATGCACTGATAGTAATAAATACCTGCAGAAATAATAAAAGTCCTAGAGAAAGACTACCTTTGTGGATGCAGTACTAGTACTACACACAAAACAAAAGCATAGTTGATAATACGCCAGTTAATAATAATACGGTCCGGTGATAATAACCAAGTATAAGTACCACCGAGTCCAAGTGTAATAATAATATTTGGAGTGCTAAAGATCTAATGATAACCAACAAAGGGGAGTTTTCCTTCGTCGAGATTGTAAAATATTCTAAATTATCCCAAAAAAAGTCCTTGGACTTGGAATACAGTACGGCATAGTCTCATAAGATGTTGGCATTTACAACTTTAGCTGTAAAGACAGAGCTAAGAGAGAAGGGGAACTGCCATTATTATTTGCAAAGTCATCAAAAAATAGATGTGCCAATTTAGTACAGTATAGCTAACCAATTTTTACCATTTTTTGCTATTTTTTACCATCCACTCGAAATTTAAAAAAAGTGGAGACGTTATTTAACTGACTAACTGGCTGGTTAGAATAAAAGAGCCGAACCTTTATCATTTACTATTCTCTCTCAAGTTAGGCATAAAAATGTCCATATCTTATTAGCAAAAAAACCAATTTTAGAAGATCCTAT
Source organism: Hydroisotoma schaefferi (assembly GCA_034682405.1). Taxonomy (NCBI): domain Eukaryota; kingdom Metazoa; phylum Arthropoda; class Collembola; order Entomobryomorpha; family Isotomidae; genus Hydroisotoma; species Hydroisotoma schaefferi. The sequence goes on along the minus strand of JAQFZX010001086.1, from coordinate 22,899 downwards.
TACGGAGGCTGTTTATTAATTTCGTACTCTAAAGACCAACTTCTTCGTGGCGTATATCATCATAAAAATAACAATGCAATGGCCGATAAGCCATATGTAGCTGAATTTTATTGTAATGGTACGCATGATGGGATATGCTGATGGTAAATCTGTTAGCGATTCAAGGGATTGGCCATAGGCCATTAAATACTGATGGCTACTTACTCCTACTACTTTACTACCAGTCTCAGGAAATTAGTCAACTGCCTTGTGAATAGTTATAATGTTACCGTATAAAAATAAATAAAAAATAGCAGGAAATTTTTATGATCCTCGAGTTTCCACGAGAGAGAGATCAACAACATTTAGGATATTATAATAATTTGCTCATTCATTGCCTCGTCAAAACTTCTCATCTTCCTTGATGCAGTCAGTGAGCTAGCTAAAGGCCCTTCCTCTTTCCTACTCTTGTCGTGATTGACTAATTGGAACTTTCCAAATAAAGAAGTCTCTTAATTGAGATCTTCACGAAGGAAAGACTATGCATGCTATGCTATTAGTGACTTGATCATGAAATATGTAGCCGTTTCAACAGTAGTAGTAGTTGTAGGAGTAGTAGTAGTAGTAGTAGTAGTAGTAGTAGCAGTAGTAGCAGTAGTAGTAGGAAGAGTAGTACTACTACTACTAAGTAGTAGGTATCTTAACAATAAAGCCTATATCCTCACTAACTGCTCTTTTACTGCAACATTTAGCAGGAAGGGAAGATGAGGAGAAACAGGATCTGCTGCTGTGCTTGGTAAATAAATACAAAAGTGTAAAAAAAGTCTTGCAGATAATAATGAATTTGAGGAGTATCAGGCAAGGAAAGATAGTTAACTAAATAGTAATAGGGATGGTCGGTTGGAGGTAAATAAATTCTATGACATGGATGAAACACTTGAGAGCTTCAAAACTGGTCCTAGTTTATAATCCATCAAGTTTATTCGTTCACACTTGAACTGGCAAGTGATTCAAGTCAAGAGCAATTGCTCTAATGTTCCTTGCTTTTAGCCAACAATAATACAAGGGTTGCACTATCTGCTTTCTGCTACTAGAACCTAAAAAGTACAAATAACTAATCAGGAAGAATGGTACTTCAAGAAGACCAACAGTCCTTAAGTCAAGATGCCTGTTGTTGCATTTACCGACTGTTTTTATAATATTCAAGAAAAATATTGATTGACATTTTGTGCCAATTTAGCTGACCGAATTTGTTGAACCGAATTCAAAGTGAAATTTTTACGAGTAGAGATTATAAATTGAATTGTCTTTTAAGTCTTTATTTGGGAGCTTGTCCAATCAAATCTATTCATCATTTCATGCTTTTTATCCCCTTTTTTGCACACTTTATGCAAGTGCATATGCAAATTCTCTCTTCGATCTTACTTACAGCTTGGCAAGCAGGGTGAGTAATAATAATAAAACTGGCCTTTAACTCGATCGAATCAACCACTGATGTATAACTTTGCAAAACTTTATTACAGAGAAATCTTTGATCTCACAAGCGTAAGCTCCTTAAACTTTGGTTAGTACAAACAAAGCGTACACAATCAGTTTATTTATTATATTACCATGCCATATCCTCTTTTTTATTGTGCAACGATCAACGATAAGAAAGACGATAAGAAAGACGATATAAAGAAGCTAATAAAAGTGAGAACTAACAGTTCAAAGGAAAGTAGGCCTTTGCTCATTAAAATAATAAAAATTAACACATGCTCTTATCGCAATTTTGTATGCCTTGCGATGCCTCACAACGTTTACGGATAATAAGGCCAACCAAGAATGAAAATGAAGGAATGGATAACTCAAACAAGTATTGATTGCAGTTGTCTTCTAGAACCTTTGGCTTGAATTTATGAAGATTAATACGCATTGAACTTGGTTACCGTAGAAGAAATTGACCATAATATTATATGATTATCAGCTTGTTTTCTTCTGGGGGCTTGTTCTACAGAAACTGTAGGATCGATCCGCTTCCTTGCCCAGCCTTTATTTGCTAGAGCAATAATTCAAGATCATCAATTCTACGACTAGGAATTGGATAAAGAATGGAAAGAAGCCTGTTTTCCTGATTATTGAGGACGTAAACTTGATATTGGGATGAGAAATTTCTAATTGAATCATTGAACCATCCCTTTCCTACATCTCCTGTGGTAGAACTTTGTATGATTTATGCATAAAACCCAAGGCCCAAAGCCCTAATTAAAATGTTGCTGAAATAATGTCATTCTCTTCATAGGCTTTGGACTGAATCAATTTCATCATTCTTACTATCGATCGACCCAAAACCACAGGACAAGACAGTTCTATCATACAGACTACCAGAAGTAATATGAAAGAGTAAAGTAGTAAAACTGACTAGATGATTTCCTTTGACTGGATGAAGTTAATAAATGAGATGGGGAAGTGTATAAAGAATGATATCGATGTCCAAAAACGGCTGGATCTTGAGTTAATTTTAGTTTAAAGATTGGTATATTTTACTCAATTATCGCAAGGCAACCCCCGGTTGAACTCTGGTGTAAACGAACTTAAGGAAAATAAACAAGACCAACAGGCTCGATGATGAAATGATCGTTTGTATTCTGCAACTACTACTAAAAACTAAAGCTGCTCAAGTAAGATTAGATAAAACCAAAGAAGGAAGCCATCACAGAACACTACTTACACTAGAAGTAGTAAAAGTTTGTTCCAAGCCAAGAAGACATATCTAGGTTTAATAATAAGCCAGGATGTGCATATATGATTTAACCTTTGCTCCAACACTTACAAAAATGACTTAATTTAACCATACACAAAGAGATAAACTCATCTCGCTAAAATAAATACATAAATCGTGGTAGAATATAAACTCCGCACTGCACTGCAATGCAATGCACTGCAGAAGTGTACATTATTACAAGTGCAGAGTTGACTAAGACTTTGAACCCTTCTTTAGTTATTACCAGGAGAATTATTCACCTAAATAGCGAATGCAGGCTGAGATAACAACACTAGTAGCAATATGAATACAGTAATCGTCAATCGTTGTACGATTGCATTCTGAAAGTGTCTAAATTTTGGCTCAAATCCAGAAGAATCTTCTTTTAAACGAAACTGAAAAGAGTGAACAAAAACTGCACAAGTTTAAGTTTAACACTTCTTGTAAAAGCGGCCTCAGAAATTAAAACTTGATTCTCTTTCGGTCGGTGCCAAGAATTAAAAGGCTGTTCCATAAAATAAAATAATGGTACTAAAATAAATGATTATTTTGCAAGTTCTGTCTACTTTCAAACGTGTTCCAAGACAAATACAACCAATTAAAAATACTCTCGCTCCTTTTACTTTAGTCGCTTGCTTTGCTACTCTTTCTTAGTTTTTTAAGGTATACTTTTTTAAAACCAAAATCATCTCAAACTTGAACCTTTGATCGAACCACCCCCCATGTAGTTTAAAGCCTTGTTAGATACTAAATTAGAATAATGGCAGAGGAGGAATGAATGAATGTCCTTAGTCAGATAGAGAGATTGAAGACTAATACCACTTAGGCTAATGATATGTATGAACTCCAGCTTGTGGCTAAATAAGGAGCATGTAAGTTCAGTAAATCTTCTGGCTTTGATTCTTATTATTATTACTATCAAGAGGTTATACACTTAGATGTCTCAAGTATGGGACTATCCACATTAAGGAAGAATTGCTAATTTTTATTTGGCACAACTTTACTGTGTGACCTTAACTTGCTAGACAAAGTCTAGTCTGGTCTGGATAGACTACATGAACTTTTAAGTATTTTGACTTTGAATTCATCGAGTTCTCTCATGTATATGCCTTACTTTTAATACATAATGAATGAGTATAAGACGTCTCCACCAGTACATTGTAGTTTGGTAGGGAGATGTGGCCTAATTCACACCTATGTTAAATTACGATTGCGACACTAATTTCAGCTTAACAAGTCATTAAAAAGAAGGATGGATGGATGGGCTCGGGTTGAGATGTCAGTGGATTAAGAGAACAATAATAATAACTCTAGATTTATGAATTCATAAGAGGAACTCACACCCCCTCTACACCTTCCTAGCCTTATACGGAGGATTACCAATGCTTCATTTAATAGGTTTGTCTTATCAAGTGTCCTAACACTCCGGTGTTATAAGGTCAAATGTTAGTGGGACTTTGCATACATTTTATTCAATCACTTTACTACTTAACTAAAAGATCATATAAAGAAAATATAACTCAGTTCGCTTGTCGTCTATTGACAAACTTACTTAGACTCATTATCCGGTATTTATCTATTATGGACTAGGTTAACCTTACTATTAAATTTATGATTAAAATTTGATAAATTAAATTCTCCGTGTTCGCAAAGTAGGCAGTCTATAACAAGGAGGAAATAAATCAGGTCATCGAATTCATAATAAATACGGATACAGTAAAAGCGGGTCAGAGAATGATAAAATTTACATCCATAAGTATAAATAGATAAGAGGTAATGTTTATTTACTAGGATTAATTTATCGAAAAAAATATTCGCCCACATCGATTGTGATTGTCAAAGGATTCGAACGAATGTAAATGTTAATTTGTCCTCATCACGCTGACTGACACTTTGATGTATTCCTACCCTACTATACGGAATATTTATTTGATAGCGACTGTGTGATGACAAGTGGCTTATACAATGGTCTAACCTAAATCCTAAATACATTAACAATAAAGTTTCATCGTATCGTATCTGAAACTGATTTAGCATAGGTTCTTATCAACAGTTTAACCTATCCCAAACCCGAATATGCTGCCATTGCTGACTGTTGACAAGAAAGTTGAACGTATGACAACTATTGAGTAGTCAACAGTTTAATTTTAAAATAAACGGTCGTCCTTAGAGCCAAACAAAGTAAATAATAATGCACAATGAAATTTATGATCCTAAGAAATGAAAAGGGAGGGCAACAATGGACACAGTGCAATAAAAAAATGACAATAACAATGCAATAATAATATAATCAATAATAATAGCACTCATTGCCTCGTTTAATACACCACTATACATAAAATAAATCCCCTAGTACTAGCATGGGCCAGGGATAGTTTAGGCTCGTAGTACAACCAAGGTACTTTTAAGAAACCGAGTGAATATCGTTATTAATTTCATCGGTTGAGCATTTTTGTCGATAATGAAGATAAGACATAAGTTGTGGGCTATTTAACGAGTATCCGACCTAAATTGAGACAAAATGGTTTAGAAGATCTAATGGAAGTTGACAATGCAATGATGATTTAAGTTTTGGTACTGCCAGTCAATTTTTAATACACGGAGACTACCCTACCAGTACTTAAGCTCTTTAAGTTACCGAGCTTGTCTGCTATCTCCATTAACCTGAGACTGCAGAGAGTATACAGATTTTTAGCCAAAATAAGCCATGTTTCCACTCAAAATCAATTTAAACCTTTTCAAACCAAGTCAATTTGACAGTCTCACTTTAGGAAAGTAGATACGGATTCCTCTACTTTTTTAACTCACTTTCTCGCAACATCACATAAAAGCTATGTCAATGCTCTGTATGCACATTTTAAATTATTAATTATAAACTCAACGGCTCCGTTAGTTCAGCCGTTAAGCTCCTTTCCGTGAAATAAATGATGGGAAAATCAATCAAACTTTTAGTGACGGGAAGGAACGGGACTGTAATTGCTCGTAAAGTACAATTGCAATGACTCTTTAACTATTTGTGGTTCGAATGCTCTGCCCGGATGTAGATAATAGGTAAGGTAAATAGTCACAAAAAGGTTCAACGCCTCCTCCCACTTTCTAAAGCTAAAAACGGATCTTTACCACCGCCTCTACATCATTTCGTACTAAACACCCAGCAGACAATTAAGATAAGTAGGGGTTGATTAATTGATGATGGTTGGTGGAAGTGCTCAAAGTCTTACAAGAAAGAACCGATATTCTGTAGTTACGTGGTAGGCTGTAGGTGTCTTGTCTCATTTAGTCAAGTCATATTATATTTCATTTATTTGATTAATGGCTCTCTTCCATTACTTCTAGTTAAAAATTTAAAGATTCACATTATTATGTCCCTCGCTAGCTCTCTACTCTCTGCAAAGACGAACTTATATTTAATACTGAGATATGGGTGTAGTAGTATTAGCGGTAGTAGTAGTAATAGTAATAGTAGTAGTAGTAGTAGTAGTAGTAGTAGTAATAGTAGTAGTATACTTGGAAGAAAGTCCCATCTCATTAATCTACAGTTATGACTGGGAGATCTCGAGTTTGAGGAACCACACCCACACACGAAGCATCAACGGATTAAAAAGCAAACCATCAACGCTTAACTCTCATCAAATTCTCTCAGACAGATTTATTTTATTTTATGTAGATTTTTTTCACTTCGCTCGCACATAATACATACTCACACCTTTCATGACAGAGCGTACAAATAAATCCCTGCCCATTACCAATAATACTTATACCTACATATATGGATGGGTACTTATAATCATGGCCTACGCCTCGGTGACAAGAGTTCATCTTTACCCTCTGGTCGCTGGTGTTGGTCATGAAGGCTTAATAGTGCGAGTCTAACAATTTCTGTCAAAATTAAATGTTAGGAAAACACAAAACACACAAAAGTTTACCACCAAACAGTTAACTTCAGTCTTATGATTATTTCGTTAATATTATTTGGATTATATTATCCTGTCTCATTTTCGGGTTTAGCAATTAGCACTAACCGGTCTGGCGTCTGGGTTGACTGGCTAGGTCCAAAAAATAATGCCCATGAGATAGAACAAATTTCATCAAAACATTATTTGTCGAGTATTATTTTTTAGCTCTGTTCGTTTTTGTACTTCATTTTTTATGCCAAAGTCCGAGGAGTGGTCTAGTAGAAGTACCTGATATAAAGTGACAAAATATATTTGTACGGATTTGCATGAGTAAATGCTGGGACTCTGCTCGTGCGAAATATCTCGCAAAAAATGAACGCATTGCAATAAAAAAGGCCTTGATAATCCGGCTTTCTTTACATATTGTTCAGTGTGGAACCTCGGATAATTTTATTAATAATTATGCTGCTGCTGCCAATACGTTGTTTTTTTACTGCCAGAGTAAACCAGCCTAATAATAATAATGCCTCTATATAAGATTTATGTAAATACTACAGCCAGTTTATCCCGACCAGGCCTTTTTTCATATATCAGTTGATTCTTTTAAAGTTTACTTGAAATCTTTAACGTTTTTAGTACCTTATTATAAAGTAGAAAAGTTTGTCTTAGATTGAGCTCTAATCATAGCATAGCTACAGTACAGTAGACGCAGTAGAATATTCTTCCAAAACCAGAAACATAAGGAACGCTGTCGAACTGGAAGAGTGGCTAGGACAGGGAAAACGATTACAAGGACTAGTCATCCATACACCCACAAATTGAGGTTTGCTACCTCTCTATTCTAGAACTAAAGTGGGTAGTTTAGTTGGCTGATTCCCCTGTTTCAAAAGTGTCAAAAACATTTGCACATTTTATTACACGCCAATTTTAGCTTTCAACTTTCCTCAGAGCCGTGGTTTCTTCTGGAGATGAAGTTTCCATTAAAATCGGATGACGGGTAGTAAAAATAATAAGTTGCTTGAGACTTTTCAAATCTCCAGTTTCTCCAACACAAATCTATTGAGGGCAACAATCAGCTTTACTTTTACTTTTTTAACTTTCCCAAGCTAAGCTACTCTTACTCTTCACAGCCAAAGACCTCTGTGACTTATTGCTTTAGGTTTATTTTAATCCATTGAAACAACTACGAAAGAGACTTAACTTGGTTTAATTAGCCTTAAAAACAATTATAATATTAGAGCTAATTGCACTTTCAATTTACGTAATCCCTCCTCTGTCAAAGGAATGATGGGTACTAAACACAATCCATACTACTAAATTTCTAATTAAGTTCAAGATGCGTATAAAGTTCAGGATTTTGAATTTAAACTTATGAAAAAATAACTCAACTTATAGTACAATATTGGAACTGACGAAAGTATAGTCAATTACTTTTTCATCCAGTTTTACGACACGTGTAATGACAGATTCTGTAATAATTTTAGGTGGTAACATTTCATTAAATTAATCTTTATCTATTACACGAAATTCACGTTTTAACAAAGAAAAAAACACCTTCAAGGCAACCCAACTCTTGTAGAGATAGTTTTAAATTGGTTACTTTCTAAAATTTAATTAGACCGTCGTTCGTTGTCCCTCAAAAAAGAGATATAATTTCGCCCAACTCAGCATCTTGCACGACATTAGTTAGGAGAAAGACCTGGTAAATTGAATTAATAGTTACCATTTCTCAACAACAATAATCTTTTGCAGAGATACGCTTTGGGAAACACTAGCAACGTAACTTGATAACTTTTTATTAGGAAACGCACAGCCACCAACGCTAATCTGAAGCCTTGGTATGGCACTTCCATCCAGTTTTTTACGATCCGCCTACTTTAATTACACAGTTTTAGTAAGTAATTCTTACTGTATTGGGAGTTCAAAGCGAGCATATCAATGTTCACATCGAGCAAGCCACCAGTTAATTAAAATTAGGGGTTAATTATAATCTCCAAAGCGATCTAATTATAATCCTGCCCAACTAATTCTCATTCTATGACCTTTTATAGAAGTTAATCAATTATATACTTGGCTAACTGGCTTGACTTCATGTAAACGGCTAACCGACAATTGCTTACTTATTAAAAAAACAAATCAATTTACCTCTCTAGATATGTACTTGTAATTCTACTTACTAAAACAACGGCACTCCATCTAAATTTTTATGCGAAAAAATCATTCAACATGCAAACTAGTAGAATGAAGATCCTGAAGGATAAAACGGTGCAATACGTAATACGATTTTAAAAGTAAATGTACTTCCACCTCCATTTAATATGCAAAAGATAAGTGAATAAGGTAATAATTCAAGTGCAGTTCCATACAAGCAAAAACACTCCCAAAAGCCTTGACAGAGCGAAAAAAGTAAAACCCTTGTAGGTAGTGGAAATTATTTTATTACATTCAATAAATTTCCCTCTATCTCTCAAGAACTAATGGTTGGTAAAAAATTAACAGAAACAACTGCAGTAGTTGTCGAGAATTTAATATTAATATTAATTACTTTAGAAGTTCACACACCTGCTGGATACTACAATGTAATCCTCCGTGCTTGTTAAGTACATTATTCTGATTGCAGAAAAAATTACATTTTATGAGCTCAATAAACAGGCTAACGGTTTTGAAAAGAAGCTTCCTTTTATGAAATTAAATTTAGCCCGTCTTAGAGCTAGAAACTTAGTTTTTGGTTTTGAACCAGTTGAGTTTTGTCTTACCGTGGATTTTATAAACAAGTGCATGAGCCGTAAAAGCAACATTTTGGTATTATTTTCTTAAAAATAATAAGGAAAACGATGGAAGTGGTCTACCAGACCAAGTAAATCACAAGGTAGCAATTATTTATTACTCTTGATTAGTGCAAGTCATTTCTCTAAATATAAGGCTGAATCTTTCAAGTTCCTCTTCCAAGTTTTGTCCTTCCTAGAGACATTTACTTTATGAAGGTACAAACAATGTGCTAATAATTAAATCCTCCCTAATACTTTATGACCTGATCAAATATTACAGCCGTTTGCGGCTTTTTGGTAAGAAATGTTCTTCAGATTTGTAGATTTGTTGGTAGACAAGAAGCTACAAAAAGTAAAGCTAGCCCTATAGAAAAATTTTCTAAGGACTGATCACTCACAAGATTGGACAATCAGTTAGAGATTTCAAGGCCGACTTACAAGGAATAGTAATTGATCAACTGATTATAATCCCGATACAAGCGACCAAATTGCATGCAAGATTACAAGATGAGCAAAAAGGTCAGTACTTTCATTACTAAATTTTTGTGATAATTTTATCTCTTGCTTTCTAGAAACTTAAAAAACACAAATCTTGCCAAAATAAATGTTCTAATTTGCATGTATTATCTAAAGTATAACATAAGGGCACAAATTGATTAATAATAAAGAAATGAATAGAAACGAGTACATCAGCAGGGGATGTCCAATAGTGGAAAATCCATTTTCATATCTATTTTAACCATATTTTCATCGTACATCAACCAAAGTAGGAAAAGTGTTTACCAAACTTGCACTTTCAACTAGGTTTTTGACAAAAAAGTCATTACCTTATTTTCTAGAATACTAAAAAAATATATCAATAAATCAAAATTAAATTGAGAAATGCCTCTGTCTGCTCAATCATTCAGCTACAATTTTTGCATGATTTGATTTTTATTTGCTTACAGGTACAAATTACCCTTTCCCTATTGCTCAGAGATTTTTTGTTAACAAAGAAAAATAAAGAATATTCACAACAATAATTTACTAACGGAAAGGTCTAGTTTATGGTACTTCTCAGACTTCCAACTTATTGCAAATAATGAAGTCAAACCTTGGCCAAAGAGTAGATTTTTACTCGAGCGAAACGTTTCCCATAATATTATTGGTAGAAAGGGTTAGTGAAGGGATACTGTATACATTATTTGGTTGTTGCATTACTTATTTAGGTTTTGTTGGCTTAGTTCTTAGTAGCCTAAGTATTACAATGGAACGAACACTACAATACAAAATTGGCGAATATATTTAAGTAATGTAAGTTACACAAAGATTGATGCGGATGCGGTGGTTGTATTGTAGTTCAATTTGGGTGAAAACTTCAAAGAAACTTGGCATTTGTAACTCAACGAGATTTTAAAGGTTGTACGTGTAAATAAATGGTAAAGCACCCAGTAGCTGTAGCTGCATATTTACCAAAAAGGACGTCGTTTACATATCTGCAAGTTTTTCTATGTTGTTCTTAAGTTCTTGAGGATTTTGACATAAGAAAGTTACTACTACTTACTACTACAGCTACTACTACTACTACTACTACTACTACTACTACTACTACAGCTACTACTGGCTCTTCTAGCTACCATCATAATCATCATCTTTGCCACAGCCATAATCATAATATTATTTCTACCGTTTTGTTAGATTATTATTGGGAGAAATGTGAACGATAACGAGTCAGCATGAGCCTCTGTGTATCTTTTTTGCAAGGGGTTTCTTTCTGTTTCTAATAACATCTTAGACACGATTATGCCAAAAAGCCTATGTTTTACACTTATATGCTACTTTTAATATCGTAACAATAGGATAAGCTGACAGACAAGATAAAATGAATACTAGAAGTTCCTTAATAATTACTGTTTTTATTGGAATCAAGTTTTTGCGAATTTTCAGCCGTTTTCGTAGTCAACATAACATTTATTCTGATCCAATTTTAAATAGAATCATTGGTAGGAATTAGTGAATTAGTTTCTCATTTTAAGTTCCTTTTAGGAAGATTTGAAGAAATGACATTCTTTGAAACGCTTAATTATTTCCAACATGTTTTTTTAGGAATAGTCGTAAAAAATGGGATACAAACTTTTACCAATTCCAGAACGAGACGATTTCATCATCCTCCTCAGAATTTCTAAACTCAATTTTCCGTTTACATAAATATATTTCTTTTGAATAGACCGATAAAAACATTTATATGAGAGGAAGAGAAATTTTGATCAATTTCATTTGATTAATATCCATCAAAACGTCATGTTTATCTAATAAGCTGGTTGCTTGATTGATTCTATCTATAAATAGGAACGATGTTATGAAAAAAACATTCGGCTGGCAGAAGATAGATATGCCCTGGCAAGAACCGGTAAACAATTCCAAAGTGGTCCATTTCCACAGAAAACTTATCTATCATCGACAGACAGATAAACGGAGATCCAATTTCTGGGAATTGATTTAAATATGAAATCCTGCAAATTTTACAAATTTACTAGAAATCTCATACAAGTAAAGCGAGGAATATATTCGATTTTATTCAAATTATTTTCATTTGGAAAACATTTTACTGAAGCCTTTTTAATGCAAAATTGGTTCTAAAAACAAATTTTAGATACCCAAATTTTGTCAGCTCACTGACTTGAACTTCTGCCGAATGAATGACTGATTGAAACTTGAGATGAAGTCATACTAAGAGTACGTAGTTGAATGGTTTCCTAGAACTGAATACGATCTTTGGATTCCTTCATACTTAAACATTTTGAAGGGGAATGATTTCTTCAGAAATTAAATAGACTATCTGTAGAAATCTCAGAAACCCACCAAGCGAAAAAAAGAAAGTAGGGTGAAAAAATACGTCATATGAATATTTAAGAAACCATACGATGCCACCCCATTATCGTCCAAAATGTCCTAAGAGACTGCTTCGCATTTTCTGATGGAGGAAAAGACAGTATTTGCAGTTACAAAAAGTAGAAGTGACCTACATCCCGAATCCAAATCATTTTTACAGTTTGAGTCTTGCATCATTGCAGAAGACTCTACTCCATAATACACATAATACTGACAGCAGTCAGTGTCTCAATACAACGATAACGACATGAGAGAGCGAAGCAAGGAAGACGGAACTTAAATTATAGATACAGATTTCCCCTTTTTTCATGCATATGATTTTATTTCATTCAATTCAATGAACTTGGGAGCTGTGCTGTAAATTCATTTATGCCCAAGAATCCATCCATGAGCGAATCGAAGAAATGTTGCAAAACCAGAACTTTATACGGAGACCGACGTCACTGCAAGGTCCTAGCCCAGGTAGGTACTCTGCTACTTGGCCAGAATCACAATCACCTATTTAAATCTTTGTCACCGTTTTGGTGCAAGGGAAAGCGAAACTTTTAAACAATAAAACCCCCAGTAAGTTATTTAAGGCACCTTACCAAGTTTATGATTCACTCTCCTCTCAACAGCCATTCAACTAACTTGCTATTACAATAAAAATAACTTTCAAAAACCATTCCAACGTTCCATTCATGGGTGACTAATGGAAATTCAACGTTTAAAATACAATTCAAAAGCTCATTTATGCTTTGCTTAAAACAGAATAAACAGATTACTAAGAAACAGTACATTTGCAATTATAATAGATAATGCGACATTTTCCTTCCCCACCTTCTTGTCTAAGCAAGCCGGCCTTATGAGATAACTACCGTATTTTCGATTTTAATTTCCATGGGGAATTATTGTTAAGAAAGGTTAAGTTTAAAAGAAGGGGGAATTTTCTATAAACTGTACTTTAAAACTGGAAATACGGTAGTATTATTTCATTCCTTGGTTACTTGACGTGCCTGGATTATAATAGATGAACTATTTCATGGATAACTATTCTAGAACAGTAATGCAGTTCATCTGAAACTTATAATGAGAAGTACAGGCCCTAGAATAGATTAAAAAGTCTTATCACGAACTGCGGTACAAGCATGATTAAGTATTAGCAAAAAGACAGTAAAGTCAGCCACCGTTCTGTTCTGAACTTTACATAAGAATTAGATTAACTTGTAACACTTAGTAATAATAAAAAAATGAACACAAAACATTTGCATGCAAACTCGACTCTCTCTCCTCTCCAATCTATACGTTAGGAGGATAGAGCTTGGGCCATAATTTACACTGTTAGCATTAGAATTAGCAAACAATGCACTGAAAAGTAAAACATACAACTGTCAACTAGCTCTCTACTAATAAATAATGATCATGATCATGGTGGAAGTTACAACGTGTGCCTTTGTCTCTGTGTCATGATTCTTCTATCTTCCGCCGCATTCAGTGAAAAAATAACATGAAACTTTTAAGTTTTTTTTAACAAGACATAGATACCATTAGGAAGGCTGCTGCCACCATGTTCTTAGAAGCATAAGCTGATTTCAATCAATTGACAAATTACACAAAAAATCACTCAATCCTATCCCTACCAACCAACCAGTTACTTTAAAATCCCTGTTTACTCAACCATGAATAGAATGTCAAACAGTGTTTAATAATAAGAACTTAAAACAAAACTTTCCATCCAATCCACCAAACCCGTCGTCGTATGATTTATTTACTTTAACTTTCCATAGAAAACTTGCTCAAGGCGTACGAAATCAAAGTGTTTGATTATTGGCAAAAAGTTTGGACAGATAAAACTGAAAACAAAAGGAAAAGTTGAGATTGCTTAGGAAATATCTTCTAGAAAATCTTTTGCAAATCTTCGTTACGTATCAACTTTTGTAGCGAATCCTTCCAGTAAGTAATTACTTCGAATGAGAATATAAACAAGGCTACTGATACTAACACGTACTTTCCATGCGTTTATCCAGTAAGGATATTAACAGCTAGGTTAAGGTTATAACAAAATGTTTAAATCTTCTTACTCCAAACTACTAAACCGCTATCTAATCTTCCTTCAATATAATTTCCTATGACAGCTATTATTATTATTTTATCCGCGTAGCAAGAAGAAGCAGTGAGGGACATTCCCTAGGCCCTAGGTAGGGAACAAGTTCACATAAGAAATGAACTGTCAAGTGGAGATGATGATGAAAAAAATACTTCCAGGAAGTCTTAAAGTCGACAAGAGATAAAAGTTGCCTTGAGAGGAGTTGGACAAGTTGAAGTTAAATGTTTGTAGAGAACGAGACACCTAATCAGTCATTTTAATTCACTCTATTCTACTCTCCAAATTCATAAAGATTTTTAAACGGTTTCATTAAAATGTGTCAACTGAATGCTGAACTCTATAGAAGTTGGAAGTCAAGCTGGGCAGTGATGCGATGCAAATGTGGAGAGTTCTTTCAAGAAAGAGAAGCCTTGAATAGTGACAGGGTTAAAATCTATTTTAACTAACTTATTTTTAACTTTGCCTTTTTGATGTGATAGACGGCTTTAGCTGTTCAGAGCCTTTCTTCAAGCTCTCGTAATTAAGCTTGTATTTCGATTAATAGGAATTAAACGTTATATTAAATGATAAAACATTTAGATTAAGAACCTATATCTTGCAATAGGATAGGATACATACGGTACGAACTCCCGGGTTGCATATTTGTTGGGTTGATATGCCGTTCTACGCCTTTGGAATGAGTACGTTCAACAAAGAGTCAAAGTTATGTGGAATCTTACCTGTAAATATAAAAAAACACACATTAATTATCAGTTTACTTTATGAAAGATACCGATTGCACGTTACCGAGTACGTTAATGTCTAGCCTACTTGCTTACTATCCTTATAAAACCGAACTCTTCCCATTAATCCATTCTTCAGATGTGAAATAAAGGATAGAAGAACGTTAGAAGAAATAGTTGTTAATTTACTTGAGACTTTTAAGCAGGTTCAAGTGGTTGGTTAACTCATTTTATTCAGTTATTTATCACATCTTTACGGGGATTTGTATAGGAAAGAACCCAGACAACTGGGTTTAATTTAAAACTTTTGTTAAGCAATTTATCCTAAGTGATCATCCTATAAATTCAAAGGAATGCTTGGTTTCTTTAATATTTGTATAAATAAATGAATTAACTCCATAAGTAAAGCCATGCCTACATATTTAGAATATAGTTAAGAACAAGAAGCGGGCGAGTGCATTAAATTCGCCAATTGAATATTTAAGTATTAGACCATTTGTAGCATTTACATTCAATAGAGGAATCCAAGAGCGACAAATTGCAGTAAATACCAAGGTGCAAAACCAGGAGAACCATAATCTAAGCACCTTGGCCTGGTAAGTACTCGCTTAGTATAGAAAAATAGAAACACGCGGAAGTAATGCATCATAACATTACAATATCTATGAAAAGGAATGCTAATTAAGTCCCATTGTTAAGTCACATGTTTAATTAACTTCTCTAGGTATTTACTACCTGTGAGCTTGCAGTTAGTTTTTCATAAAAACAGTTTTTAGCCAACGCAGATTAATTTCTTTTATTTCCTATACCCCAGACAGACATTTAATTTTAAGTCTGTTAATTTCCAACAGATTTCGTAGTCAAATAATATTGCCTACGTACTCAAAAGTTACTTGACCCTGACGGGTAACGAATTGGTCTATTATTCCCGAAGGAATCCGCTTAATTCCTCATCCTTACTAATCGTGGGACAGTTTTCCGTCTAATTCGGTCATTCATATCATTTTACCGTCCATCATTTACAGAATGTGTTAAGTTTAAGCAAATCCCCATAAACAAAGTACAAAGGGATAATTCAATAAACAAAAGTTCTTGATCAAAGCAAGTGAATAACTACAGCTACTATTTCTCAAGCATTAAATAAAATTAAGTACTCTTTTCAAGCCACAATAAATGGGAAGAAGATAACTGTCAAATCATGAATGTGAAGAACCCCCCGAAAGATACAGAATAAACTTAACGCCTGCTTACATACATGCATGTGAACAAAACATACAAACAAACCAAGCATGGACACAAGATTTGTTTTTTATCCCATGTCTTCCCCAACGTCTAAAAAGTCTAAAGGTGAATAAATTGGAACTACTCACGAAATACTGATGCACACATGCAATGATAATTTATGTCCAATGCATTGACTCTTTTGTTATAATAGCAGAGGCTGATGCTGATAGTAGTGCACCCAAGGAGAAGTGCACATAACATAACGAGATTAGCAGAGGAATCATATTTTTTGCAATTTTATTATGATGAGATGATTATGGTAATGATAATGTGGGAAAAATAACTGATTTTTCTCCACTTCTCTGTTGACTTAACATTAAAAAATGAAACTACACAACATCAACATGCATGCCTTCCCTTCATAATAGCTTCAGAAGCAGAGGAGTTAATTCCCCTGTGGTATAAATAAATAATGTAGTGAAGTTCGTTTTAAGGACATATGGTTTAAAGTGCAGTATCCTTTTTTGGTTTCCGCAAATTATCTAAAAATGCATAAATACTTCCCAGTTCATGCTCATGTTCTACCAACGATCATGAAAAACTAGACTCGCGACTCTCTCAATTTATAATACTCTTTTTTAAGGGATTTTGTTCGTGACGGACGGATTTAGAGACTGGGTTTCTTGACTGGGAAAAATTGGGTTTCTTGACTGGGAAAAATTGTCGTTTTTTTTTTATTTCTGCAAAAGCATTTTAAGGTAAGGAAACTGAAACAAAATGGCACAAACTATTTGTCACAGTTATCTACATGCAATACTGTCACTGCATTTATTTTATAATTCAACCTGATGTTAAGAGAACTGAGTTGAAGTCAGAACAGCAAGGAGTAGACATCCACGTGAACTTCCTCCAATAACAAGATTACAGCTATGTTCTATGTACACGCATACCTTATATAGGTTCAGGAAGTTTTTTTTATCACCCGCAAGTATCTCAAGATAAGTGGTTTAACCACCTGGGAAAACGGTTCTCCATCCTGCCTTGCTTCTGACTCACTATCATTCATCATCATCATCATCGTCATAATGTATAATCCTTGGTTATGTTGCGGATTTATTTGCATGCAATTTTTTTCAGCAACCAGCTCCAGGCTATTCAACGAAAACTTCGAAATAGTACTACAGTAGTCGTCTGTCCATGTAATAATAAATGGAGTAGTAGTAGTAGTAGTCGTAGTAGTGGTAGTAGTAGTAGTAGTAGTAGCAGAAGTAGTGGTAGTAAAGTTTTGATAAAACAGTAAAGGATTGGAGTCACGTAGAAATCGTATCTTATGAATCCATTTATTTTATATTTTAACATAAAACAGAGAGAAAGGGTAATGCCATTCCAGTGAATGATAGTTAATATTCAAAGAGTAAATATAGAAAGCTATAGGAATAAAATAAATTTATTATTTCCTACCCAAAAGAAGAGGAGGTTTCATGAAAAAAATGGCAACGGCATCAATAAATGATTTCTCTCTCGTTTAGTTGGCAAGAAGACTAGATTTACTTATGGGATACGGATAGAATGAAATACTAAATGGACTTTTCGGATTTTGCAAACGCTATCTATCTGTCTGCAGTTTAGATTTATAATAACGGGAAGACAGTTTTGCTTGGTGGCTAATCGTTATGGTGCAGTTTTCGTAAGTTTTGATGACATAACCTACTTCTGAGAGTCGACTGTCTATTTGCCAATTTTCACACGAAGGCTGGGCAATCTCTTGTACTATCTCTTTCTGCCTGACTACTGAACCCATGATCATGAGTAATGGGACGGTTGTTGTGATGAGAGTTTGAACTGCATTTGAAAAAATAACGACTTTATAAAAGTTTAAAAATACAAAAAATATGATGGAGATCATAATATGTGTGGACTTTACATACAAAGTTTTAGATAAAAAGCATGCACTGCTGCAATTATTTAAATAAGAGTCAAATTAATATAAGCCTTTGCTACTTGGACGTTGGCCAACCTCAGCAGACGTAGCTTTGGCTTTATGCTGTTTGTAATGACTTTATGCCACTTGTAAAAATGATTCAAGCGAGGCGAGGTTAGCTCCTGTTGCATTTCGGATGATGATTAAAAAACCACGTGAACTGCAATGACTACCTGTGGGGAAATAACAATGAATACAAGAATCGCAACTGACTAACAGTGTCATCCACTTGAGGGCAGGAATAGTGCAATTTCAAGAGGGGACACCGAAGTGATTTCATTTCCAAATTCACAGTATACTATGCAGGAAAACAGAGTAAATGACGCAAGTTTTTCTGGATGTCAGCTTCGCAATAATAAAATAAGTAAGCTGAGCCATGGCGAGGGATGACTGTAAAAGCCAAAATCCAACCCATCAGCCAACAGGGCTTGAACTTTTAACTAAATCCTTATGAACCATGCTTCCCTAGTGTCCTCAATAAGTTTTAGTTCCATGGGTCATCAAAGTATTTGTATAGCTTAAAGTCCAACGGTTAGGAAATAAAAACTTGGCCAAGGAAAGATAACATTGGTGGGCATTGATGATAAGTAAATCCCATGTAAATAAATACCAACTAACTACCTGACCTCTATCAACATCAATATTCCGAATTGCAAACTCATCCCCTTAAGAAAAGCGTGTAATTACATATTAAAGTTTAACGATTTAAGAATCGGGCATGGCTATGTTCAAGCAGCAGATTTCACTCAACGTAGATGCATATTTCTGTGTGCTGGTTAAACCTATTCATTTTATTGACAGTGTCTACGTTTGCTTACGATGATGAAGAAATCCTTTGTGATTTAAACTTTTGAAACTTGCATGAATGATGAGTATGAGAATAATGCAGCCAGAGTTGTAGGTCAGAAGACTGGGAAATATTTTGCTCATTTGTAACAACATCAACTCCTCTGCGAACAAATCCTTATTCCTTTTAGCATAAATTAGTCATCCACATTCTACCACCAGACAAGGTACGATAAGCCAATCCATCATCCATCCATTTATCTATCTTTTAAAATCCCTCACCTTGATCATTAATTCGTATAAATGCATGCTTAAGCAGACAGAAGGTAGAGATTATTAAAAACAAGCTTTACAGAATTCAGAATAGGGATAAGAAGATACATAATCAGGTATCCAAGAAGAGTAGTTGAATCAACAGGACTTGGAGATTAAATTGTAGGTATTGCTCTCCTGTGTTTTGGCTTGATATTCCGTCTATTCATGCAAATTACCAAACGGGACTTTAGTATTTTATCCACAAGCTAAACGCTTATTTTTCCCCCAACTACACTTACGGATATTCCCTTACTGTGAACATTTTTTTTACAAATGTTGGATAGATTGATGAATGAAATAAAGATCAGTTAAAGGCTTTGGCCCAATCCTATGTAATCGGTGCAAAGGTATCAGACATTTTAATTCCGCTGCAACAAAGGTGCATCTCTTATGGATCGAGTATTAGGAGAAAATAAATAATCCCAGAAACGAGTTTGTTATTAATTGTGTATGCAAATTATAATACAAGTAGTCCGACAGCGGCTGGTTAAGTTACCTCGACCTCAATCACGTTATGATGGTCGCGTTCCGAATTTCAGTTTTATAAACTACAAAGCACCCAGCCATCT
Organism: Hydroisotoma schaefferi; assembly: GCA_034682405.1. Lineage (NCBI taxonomy): Eukaryota > Metazoa > Arthropoda > Collembola > Entomobryomorpha > Isotomidae > Hydroisotoma > Hydroisotoma schaefferi. Next base: position 2,959 of record JAQFZX010001086.1, on the reverse strand, counting down.
CTTCAAGTATATTTGTGATGTAATAAGCCTGACTATTTTTGGTACCGGCAGTGAATGGCGGAGATAATAAAAAAAATGGTGCTGACAAGGATTTTTATGAGGCGATTTATTTGCTACCTGCTGTTGCAAGCACATGGATAATACGTATAAAGTACAATTTCAGAAGAAGATAAACATTTCTTGTACTTTTCTCTGCTAAAACCACTCTTTACGTTTGCTGACATCATATTGTTAATACAAGTATGACCCTATTGTAAATCATGGGAAATCCAGCAAATTGAAATCCTCAACGAAGCGTTAGAAGCACAGCCACTTCCAATCTAAATATCCATAGTTGGAACTTCCTTTTTTAAAGATATTTCAACGAAACATGCACAAACAGAAAAGCAAGGCAATAAAAAATCACTTTGTAGGGTTTGTTTTCTTGTCAATAATCCTTAGAAGCCAAGCCACATTTGGATCGTCAACCGGTAGTAGTAATAGTACTCGTAGTAGCTAGTAGCATTGCAGTGGTGGTAGTCTGGTAGTAGCAGATGTACCGTAATTCCCTGACAATAGGCCGCGGCTTAGACATGAATAAAATGATGTTTTGAAGCAAGAGAGATACCCCTGTTCAACATGTAAAGCATAGCATGCGGCTTAATTAACGGCGGCTACTATCGAAGAATTACGGTAGAAGTAGATGCAGTAGTAGCAGTAGCAGTACTAGCAAAAGTAGTACATAGTAGTAGTAATTGTAGAGAATTTGACCAAAATCCTAATAGCTTTCTTTCCCTTCTCTATTGCCTGAATTGGAATAGATATTTTTTATATAATGGACTACATTTGTATTATCCCCTCGTTGTTGTCCTTCGAATCGGCTTGTACTCCGTACATGTACCTAGAAACGACTTCAAGAAGTAGATGGTAGTTGGAGAAAAAAGTTCGAACTCCCTTGCAGATTTAAATGGTCAACAAGGATGACAGGGAAATTCACAATTCAGTCCGTCTCCAGCCTAGACAAAACGTGGGATCGCCAGAATAAAAGAGTAAATCTGAATGATGATTCTGATTTACGTTATTTTCATGGCATGAAAAATAACGAGACTGGAAAGTTTTCAATCAGAGATCTCTTGAGACAAACGAAATTGCAAAATCAAAATACTTCTTATCATAAGACACAACTTTAACAAATTGATATCCGTCCGCGATCGTTTCCCTTAATAACCTCCACACACACACACACAAGCAAGTCTACCAAATAACAGTTTTAAAAGCTCAAGAAAATGGGACTCGCCTCCTTGCTCTTTACTTTGTTATTTATTAGCAAACTGATTTGCCCATGGGGATGAAACTATTTTATAAGCAGGGATTTAGATGCTTTTCAAGCTCGGGGATAATCATACCTAGTACAACACGTCCCATTAAATTAAATACGTGCAGAATAAAAGCTGACTGAGCTCTTGATTCAGTTGGCTCCTGGCTACAACGATCATTCCATTTATAATGGACGACGATACGACTAACGACATGAGGGAAATGTATAGAAAAAGTTCACCTTGGACGGTGACGTGATTAACGGTCAGAGAGCGGATTCGCCGACTTCTGGTTGTTGGCAACCATTACTTTAGAATGGATTATCACGAAGAGACGATCAAAGGACATGCATGATGTCTAATAAAATAACATTGTCTAGTGTAAGAACGAATTATCGAGCCCATGGCTAATTTAATCTCTTATAAGTAATTTTTAGTAGTCTAAGGACAAGAAATATTACTTTACTCTAGTCCTAGCAGTACGACTACGACTACTATTTAATTATATGCATACATATTGTCAGATTACTGAAGACAAACTGGGTAAAGCAAAATCCAAACTTGGGCTTTCAGAACCACAACAGGAAAAAATGTATGGAAAACCCGTTAATTTGCACCCAAAAATCTGCCTGATTTGAAATATTAACACTGTAGTCCAGGAACAATCCCTGCACTTTCCAAGTTTTGGCAAAGCTACAAAGTGATACCCGCAACCAGTCAGCAGTGTTTGCACATTTTTTGGATTTCAGCAGGTCCAGAGTCAATGCCAGGCCTTTCCTTTGTAATAACTTGCATATTTGTTCTTCTTAAAATTACGTAAATTCTTCCCTGTTGGAAAAACATACCATAAACAATTGCATTTCATAGGGAGTTGTTTTCCATTCTATGGAAAAAGAAAGCGGTCCGTCGGTCGATGAATTTAAATTCACTTTCTAGACCTTTTTTACATTTATATTATGTTCCTAAATCCACGCTGCAATAGCACATTGGCGTGGAATGTCTTGTGTGTGCTGAGCAAGTAAAATACTGCTGCAGTGCAAGGTTCGAATTCGAATTTGAATCTACACTACGTGTGTGTGTAAACTCTTGGCTTATTTGATGTGATAAGGTGGATGATAGTGGGGGGGGGCAGACGACGCATGATACTTATCCTTGTTATCGTAAAAAAGAATAGGAAACGGAGGGATTCAAATATGGAGTTTATCTTTGACAAGTACTGAGGAATAGAAATAAACTTGACGTTTTTTATGCATGTGAGGAAGATTCTAAACGGACAAACAAGTTAGGAGAGAAGGGTGAATAATTCTTTCATGTTTATTTATGATAGAGAGAACAAACCGTCGGTCCATCTTCTCTTGCGTATTTATCTACTAAATATATTTAACCGTCTCAAGAAGCATTTTACACTAACGAGTAATAGCAGCATAGAAGCTAGTGTGGTCGTATCGTATCGTGGTCGCTACCAAAACCGACCAAGACAAGATTGAAACAACTTTACCATGCTTAAGAAAGAGTAGTAAGAGTAGAGAAGTGTAAACAAAAATGGACATCATTTCATACTCAAAACTCAAGCCATTTGAGAGTTTTAACTTCTCAAAATGAACAGTTTATCGTCACATAAAAAGTACATTGTCGTCTCTTAAAAAGTTTCGGACCGTAGAAAA
>JAQFZX010001085.1:0-36355 GCA_034682405.1 Hydroisotoma schaefferi | reverse complement strand
TAAATAACCGTCTGGAGTGGAGGGTGTATAAGCTAATGCCCTCCAGCCTTTACTTATTGTTTAATTCTGCTCTCATTAAATTAATTAATTTGCTAATTATCTACTACTGTTATTTTAGTTCATGACGCAATTCTACATTTCTTGAACATTTATCTATCTTAAAGAGCATGCTTTACGTATTCTTAATAATATAAAATCAGTAACCGAAATAAGGGTTAATAAATAAACATGAATTTGTAATATTCTCTTGGTTAGCTTTCTTGTAACTTGTTTGTTTCCTATATATAAAACCCTCACAGTGCACTGTCAACGGCTAGACAACCTTTAATCCTGAATGAATCATAATGGCTTTTCAATACCTGATTAAACAATCCAATAAATCATGCAGGCTTTACTCTGTCAACTCCTACACACTTCATTTAAACCCTTTATTAAAATTAGCATAAATACACGAACAAGAAACTCTACAAATTCCCTACTTAATTATTAACAAATCGACTGCTACATTTTCCCTAAGTCTTGTCATAAAGGTGAAGTGAGATTATATATTTTCTGTAGTAAAGTAAGATTTTGGTACCAAAAATATATATAATGCTTTCTTAAAATACTCATAGGATAATAGATTTCTTGCACTTCGCAACAAAATGATCGTATTTACAAAATTAAGGAGCTTTGATTTCTTGTAAAACCTCTAGTTAGATATGAATTTCATAATTTGAATTCCTAGATTCATTTCAGACTCAAGAGAAGCATTTTGACAGATCGCACTCTCCGAACATTAACAATTAATTGATTAATTGTATTTAATTAATTTAATTTTCTTAAAGCTTCATTTTGTATGCCAATAACTTTCTCACAGATCGCATCAAACTCAATCCGATAATCGTAAAAACATAACCAATGTTAACATTTTTACATATTTATGCACGTCTCTCATCTCCTTGTTGAACCAATCTTATCTTTCTTTCCCTCTCTGTTTACCATCTTGTCTACAAAGATAAACCTTTTAACCCGTTTACTACTCCAGACAAACGGAAAGCTGAAGCTTGATATTCTTATCTCTGATCTGTTGTAAAAGACTGTAAAGCTTATTTAAAGAAACGCACATGTCAACTTCGTTTATGTTGAGCACCTCCGAAGAAACTTAGACTAGCATAGCATCTTGTTAAGAAATGTAAATGGGTGAACCATAACGGCCGGAAGGAAGTGACTAAAAATAACCACAGGAACTGGGTACAATTCGGGCTGAAAGAATTACTTTCTTGCGTATTTTTTCATCTTTATTTTTACGTCCTTTTTGAACATTTAAAGTTAAGTATCGCCTACCTCTGAATTCCAGCCTAGACTGTTATTTCATTTCCACAATTTTTAGGGTTTTTAACTTAAAAGTTAGTGGGGCTACTATTTAAAAGGGTATTAATATTTTACCATGCATGAGGGACTGTATTTTGGAGGTATACGGTAAGTCTATTTTTAATATATGCATCAAGACTCCCTAAATACTAAAATAATTTTGCTTTCACCGTTAAAAAATGTTATAGTTTCAGAGCTAGTACTAAATATCTACTTAATCAAAAAACACTACCACTACGTAGATGACAGGGAATACACAATGGTGATGGCAAAAGTAGAAATAAACTGTCCCTAAAACTACCCGGGCATCGAAGTACCCTCCTTGTCCTTTCAAAAGTACAAAAGTTTCCCTTAGCAGTGATAGTAAGTAACAAAGGGTAGAAGATACCCGGGTGTTGGATGGGGTAGGTGGTGTTAAGTTTCTTCCAACCCGGCTCTTTCCCTTCCTCTGTACAAGTTCTTTTACTTATTTTATTACCCAAGAAAGAAATGGTTGCGTGAGGGTGACTCATCTACATCTACTCTACCCGGAGAAATTACCCCTTCCTTCCTACCATACTAGCTATTAGCCCCCTTTGACGATGAACATAAATTTAACCCTAAACGGCTCGACTTTTACATCCGATGAATGTATTAAATACTTATCGTTGTTGTTTTTAATGCTTATAGCCTATACTGCTAAAGAGTTGAGTCAATTGATTGAGTAATTTTCAAGGTGGTTGATTGAAATAATCACCCCATAACCCTATAATATACTGCTGCAATACCTTCATGCTACAAGGAATGAAGAAACCGATAAGGAACATATGCCAAAAATTCATTTAAATCTGTAAAGCTGAATGACTAGTACTTATTTACTATTTACTACTACTTCTACTACCTCTACTACTGCTGCTACTTACTACAACCCTTGAAGATAACCAGTATTTATCAACAAGCAGATCAATCAATGAATGAATTGAATAAATTGATGACTAATAGCACAGCAATGGGGCCACGATTACCTATGAATGAAATTCAAATCAAATACTGCAAGCTGTTTCTTATTCCGTTAAAAACAATTCTCCTTAAATACGTTTAACAAAATAATTTATCAATAGTCTTGTAAAAATAAATCAACCCTCTACAATAAACACTGTCACTGTAATAAAAGGCACGTTTTATTCCTACTTAAATTTGCAAAATTGATTTACAATAAACTCGTAAAAGAGTAGAACTGTTCGGAACGTTAATCAATCTTTAGTAATACTTTATTGTTAACATTATTAGATTTTTTATTCCCTTCGAAAGTTCTTCCCCTTTTTTAACTCATCAACTTAACTTTTGACTATCCACTGCAATTTATAAAAATTTCAAATTTTATACCATAATAATTTCGCCATGCAACACATCATACGATACCTTACATCATACGGATATCATCGGTATACTCTCATCTGAATTCACGAATTGAGATTACGAACCCTTTCTTAACAAAATAATTAATACTTTTTCGAAACCCTTCTAAACTGAAATAAACTGGCCTGACAATAGTACCGAAAAAATGTTCCTACTTTTCTTATACTTTTATCGTTAAATCTATATAAAACCCCCAATTTTTTAACTGTTAGGAAAGGACGATAAGCTCAAAATTAGACGATAAGAACGTCATTAGAATTCTTTTAGGTAAAGTTTCAGTTAAACCTTTTATGCGTCCAACAATCCAATCCATTCAATATCTCCACCACTTATAATCTCTTGTCCTTATTACTGTTGGGAATCTATAGTCACTCTGAATTTTTAAATTGTGTACATTTACTTTTTCGTCCATAAAATAACACCTTTTATGAGCAAACTCCACAAATCCCAGAATTACTCTCAAAATTCTCCGTTTCTCTACTAAAAATTCCCCACACATATTATAATACTTTTACTAATGTTACGAACTAAGCCCCTAAAAAACCCCAAGCGGGCATGTTCCAGGGGTAGTTTCCTTCCACCCTTTACATTAACTCCATAGTTTAACTCACCCTTAAGGCCTGAAGACGTGCTTTCCTCTCCCAATCCTCCAATAAATAACTCCTTATATCAATATCCAGTTCTTGTAACCATTTTAACTTCAAATAAAACTTTTTCTCCCTTAAAACCTTAATCACATCGCATTAAAACCTTAAACTTCTACCGATACTTTACATTATATTTTATCCGATTTTTTTCAACTGAAACTTGGACTTGTTCCCTGCTAAATACTTGCTTACATAGCCAAGTATTTCTATTCCTATTCCTGCGGCTGGGAGAAGGTTGTTCAGCTCGCAGATGGGAGAATGAGGGTTGAATATTATGTTAGCTATCTATCATGCATGTTATGTTCGCCTGCTGCATATTCTGAGACCTTCGTTACTACTTCGCGTTATAAGAAATCATACAATAGTTTACTTTGCTGTTGGCTGCTATTATGTAGTACAAGTAGAAGTAGTAGTAGTAGTTGGGGGATGTGTAAAAAGGCTTGAATTGAATCCCCATCTTTGGGAAACTACGCCATAGATGGCAACAATTGGACAACAATCCGGTTAAAAACATTCCTTTCACAACTAAGACTAGGTATGACTGATTCAAGAAAAGTAAAGTCAGTAAGAGGGAAAAAGGTTCATTGTTTGCAGTGCCGTATTAAAAAGACAGGAGGAAGTAAACCCTCTTCAGTTTTGAGGAAGTGATGCTCATTCTTTCACAAAGAACAAGATTGTACAATAGTTAACGTTAAGATTAGATTAAGGAATTTTATGGCAGAATTAGATTAAATGGCAAAGAGGAGTTGATTACGAGCTTGCCATATTAAATGCGCGTAGTTTGCCATATTAAATTTAACTGTCCCGTAGTTTACCATATTAATACCCGTAATTTATTGAAGGTGTAGTAGTAATTTAGAAAAAGAAAAGTATTTAATATTAGTTCAGATATTAAAGTGTATTTTATCCGAGGGATTTCGTACTTTATTTTTTGCATCGAAATTTGAATGAAAAAATAACTATTTAAGGAGTAAAATACGCTTCGTCAATAGCACAGGCAGTCTTGCACTTTAACTTGCAGCCTGCATCATCCTAGTTTAATATTTCTCATTGCAATATGAAAACTTAGGTAACTATCCTAACTAGATGTATAATAGCAGTAGCATTACATTTTAAAGATAGCATCTGCACTAAGGAAGACACTTATACTCCTTATTACTATATTAAGCACTACAACTACCTATAATTTAGCAACTACTTAGCTAAACTACAGGCCTTTACTCACATCAAGCACTTACCTGCACTACTATGGGGTTTTTACTACAACTATAACATAAGTTCTGCAGGCAGCACTTGCAGTTGCAGTCTCGTTCTTCATTGTCTGTTCTGTATCCTCATTAGAATGTGAGTGAATTACACGATCATCTCATCGTCATTCGTATCTATCCTTGCGTATGTCTGCGTAGTTTCGTATACCTAATATCCATTCTTATCTTTTCCTTACCAATGAAGGCGGAAAGGGGAAGCGGAGCTTATTGTATGCAAATGTCAATATTACTAGTAGTGCTACAAAGGTCTAGCCTCCAATGTCTGATGCATGCAATGCAAACTTAATTTTTCCTTATACTTAAACCATCTACGTACTTCATTATGCGTACTTTGAAATACAACGCGTACAATGTACTCTGCCTCCAATTCTGCAGGAAAAAACCTCAGGTTGTTGTAGCTCAAGATTCATTTGTACTCATTCCAATAAATCACTTGCTAATAAAAAAAATGTTCGGTGTACGTAGATCATGTACTATCCCCTACTACTACTATTACCTGAGTAACTTATACGAGAAAAAATACTACTACCTATGTTGCTGCTATCAAATTCACCAATAAAGATCTCTCTCTCTCTCTCCCCCCTTTACCACTTACTTCATCCAATTTAACTTCAAATTTTGCAATGTAATTTCCCATTTCCCATGCATGCATCTATAAATTACTTTCATCAACCTTTAGCAATGAAACAACATGGTACGATTACAAAAAAAAGTTTGCATAATCTTTCAAAACTTGCCCATTGCATTGCCTTATCCTTCTACTCTCCAGAATATTATAACGAACTTCAGCTAGCTTTTCCCATTTTATACTTAACAAAGAAGACTATTTTAATTTATTTCTGTACTATCAATAATTACCTAGTATAAATGCGTACATGCTACCAATATACAGTAGTAAATATCTCATTATCATAATTTAATTGTTTCGTACCTCAGCTATTGTTAAAATTAACACAGATAAGGTAGATTTAGATTATCACAATGCATCTTACTCTTTTCGCACCAGCATAGCTGACGATCTCGAGACTATACTATTTTAATTTACTTTTTTATTGCCTATTCCATGCTTTTTCACAAAGAGTTACACATACAAAGTTAAGCTAAAAACAACAACTAGGCGGTTCAAACCCATAACTTTTAATCTCAACCCTGGAACTAAACAGCATACAACCCTTTCTTACTTAACATAAGGAAGAAGTTAACTTTGCTCGATTATAATACGTAAAGAAAGAACTGAGAAAGACGGAGAGACACAGGTGTGCATACTTTTGTAGTAAGGATAGATGTACAAAAGTAGTAGCAGTAAAAGTAGAAGTGCAGACACGAGACAAAACATTGCTATTTTTTGCACAACTAAAGAAAATAACAATAAAGCTCCTGCCGGGGGCTTCTAAGCTAAATTTCATTGTTAGAATAGATCAGTTCAGCGCTTGGAATAAAAAAAATCGTAGCGATTAACTTTGTAGAAAAGTTCTACAATAGGGAAAAGAGGCTGCCGACTTTTCTAGGTTTTTGACTCATGCTTCTTTCAACAATAGTTAGTTAGGGTTTCTAACTTAATAGGGTTTTAGCAATCATACGAAATAAATCCCCACTTTACGCGTAATAGACTTTTCCCTGCTAGAATTTACATTTCTACTTCCGAAAACCGGAGTTTGGCATCGGCATATCTCTATAGACATATTAAAACTTTTAAAAGTTCCAGTTTCAGCAAGGACGTAAAGTGAAACATTTTTTTTAAAAAAGAGTTCACTTATAGTTAAGGTTATCTTTAAATACTTCACATCGCTTTATTTTGCTTGTTTATTTTGATCTGTCATTTTCTACATCTACATCTTGTCTAAGTATATATTTATGAATCTTTAGGATATTTTTGAGGATGGTGGCATTACATTTGGAGCTTTGAGACGGGGTTTATAATTTACTATATTTTGTGCCTCGGCTTTACTTTTACTTTACAACAATTTGTGAATTAGATAGCAAGTTAAACCAGACCGATTAAATCCGTTCAAAAACTTCATTAGGTCTTCTTGTGAAGCTTCATAAGATATATTTATACGCTTATTTTCTTATTTATTGGAATTAATTTATGTTAATTTTCTCTTCGTTGGTTTTCAACTTCGATTCAACCTGACCGATGACCGTGCGTACCGTTAATTAAATTAATTACATCTTTAATTTAATTACGCCTTGCGTAGGAAAGTACTTCTCTTCGGCTTAAGCCAGAGCCCAGATATCGGCACGGCTTTTTGAAAAATAATCCAAGAAATCAGAATAGCATTCCATTCATAGACGAAATAAACTACGGCTTCAATCAACCCGCAAGTAGAATTAGTACGTAAGGAAATACACTTTAGCTACAAAGTAAATATACAACTTAGTTGAGTCATTCATTCATGAGTTCTAGTTCTGCTTATTTTTCCGTAGAGATTATTATTGTGATTAGGATTTACTATAATTTGTTCTGAGCTCAATCCAATAAACTTCATCGAGACAAGTTTGACTGGTCCTAAAAGTCGTAATTGATTATGGTTTGCTTGCTTGCAGTTATATTTTTAAAAATACAGCTACGACTATAACCCTTATTTCTTGATGAGTGAACCTCTTCATGAAACGTAGATCATCTTATCTAGAGTCTTTTTATCTTTACTTCGTGCTTCTATGCAAGTTAATGCAGAAGCATCCACTACCTGTCTTAAAAATAAACATATAAATTTAAAATAAACCAAAATAGTTCTTGAAATCTGGACGAAACACTTTATCCTAAAAACATAATAAATATATGATTAACTTTAAAATAAATTGTGTTTGTAACGTAAAACCCGGATTGTTTAACCATCCTACCCGTCTCATCTCATTTTTGTAAAATAAAATACTAATATTGATTAAATAAAAAAAATTAAACTACTACTAAATAATTAAAATTGAATTCAGTATTTCCACGCTAAACAACAAAAGTTTGACATAACCTAAGCTTTCCTTTCCTGCTTAACTACATTTATCACAAACTAGCTCTTTATATCTAAGCCAAAGATAGGTAAAAATCTTGTTGCCTAAAAACCTCAAAACTAAAATCTATTCATTGCAATTGAAACCAAATACGGTATGAAAAAAACGTATTCCTAAAAATGATAAATGAGTAACTCAATTTTATAAATTCACGTTGCATACATTGCAAATTTATGTAGGACACCCATCAATGATTTAATGATTACTTGAGACATCATCATTAGTCAGTTATTCCTCCTATGCATACCTTGACTATAGCAAATCTACAATCCCCTGTGAAGAAGTCATAAAAAGGAAGAATGAATAACATACATAAGAATATTTTAAACAAAATAACAAAGCACATATTAGGACATCAATTCCTCGGTGGATTATCTTATCTCTTGAACCTGACATTTATGACCTCGGCAGTCAACTAGGCTTCGGTCATCCTTATCTCTTTCATTTCCCTAGCTCTGTGCTGTCTTGTCAAATTATTGCGCAGAGAATTTGCAGTTTTCTTAGCCATTTTTTGTATGCAATAAAATTCCACATGCAAACAAAGCAAACCCTACATAATCTTGACTAAATAACTCACGTCACGTCGATCCTATTCAATTCTTTGAGATAAGTTGTGCTCGTTCACGTAATCCAATCTTTCATAAAGTTAATAAAACTCGTAAATTTATTCTTCCAACGTTAACCTACCTTTATAATCTAGTCTTAGTCTTTGCTGGGCAAAGTTTGCAAGTTTTTTGCACTTTAAAGTTTTCCTTTGTTGTATGTTTCCGCAAACATTGTATTTAGCGCAGGTTCTCCTATCCTTAATCTCTGGGCGAAATCTTTTTTTTAGCACAGGTTGGAAGTGCAAACCTGACCCAGAGCAACAGCCAGCAAAAAGAAATGTTATATGGTAATATTTAATATCTTATCGAATTACATACCCCCAATCATTATTAGCTAGCCAGTATCTTATGCAGAACTCTATACAAGCTAGACTACCCTAGCTATAATTCCCAAACACACGGTAATAATAGCATTAATGCCCATAAACCCTCCTAAGTGCCACTTACACGAAAAACGGGAAACAGGACTAAACCATCCAATCCACTGGGCAAAACATACAATTGGAAAGCAGAGATAAATTTAATGCGAAGAATAATACGGGAAAGATGATGCTAATAGATTACCACTTTGTGCCAAGAACGAGACATTAGTTACTTCACATACGTTATTATCTCACCTAAAGGCAGTAATTTGCATGGGTCTTTTGAGTATGTTTTTTTCATTTTTTAGGTACTAAGGTGTTTTTTCCTTTTGTCTGTAGTTTTGTACGTTTTTCAAGATGCTAACGGAAAGGGTAGAAGAGTTTTAAGCTATTCTAGAGAATGCCAGGCTAGGCCTGGCGCCTGGCATTATACTACCCGTAAACGCCATTCTTTTAAGATATTTTACACTTCAACGGTCCTTTTAAGGTCCGGCTCCGCGGTCAAAGTTAACATTATCTCTGACGAAGTTCAGCAAAACTTTCAGTTACTCTTCTAACGACTGTAGACCTAGAGGATTTTTACCAAAGAAAGAACTTTTTGCGAATGAATTTTTATTAGCTAAGCTCTGAGCTTTTCAGTTAAGGATACCGTTAGCCTTTTCCACACTTAATCCCTACTTTTTAATACGTCATTTACAACAACAAATAGTACCATGATAATTATGACCAATTTGCCTTTTGTTGAATTGAAATGAACTTCCATCCGAAGTCCTCATTGTTCTCTAAATATTCGGACAAGAGTTGCCGTCTCTTTTCCCCAAACAATGAGACACACGTCAACACACATTTCATTGAATTCGATTCAAATCTCAAGCTGAAGTTCACCCTTCTTCATCTTATCTCTGCTAAAATCCAAAACAATAATTGTCTTTAACCTGGGTCTTTTCTACTTCTGAATAATCAGACAATCAAATGGTAAAAAGTTGCTAATTTCTTCCCTACATTTACTAAGAAGCTAACGGGAGTTTTTAAAATGTAAACTATTAACTGTTTAAGATCGGAAACTTCAACTCTTCTTTTGTTGTTATGCTTCCCTACTACAACAGCTTTACAGTATTTGTATTTACATTGAAAGGAATGAAGTGAAGTGTGCCTTGTCCTTTTTTTGTCAAATATTTCGGAACAGGACTAAAAATAACGTAGCGATATACTCGTACATACTCCTTGAATTTAGATGGAAATGTTAAAAATGTAGTGCAAGGAAATTTACAATTTTGATAAATTATACTTCTGTGCATCTATAAATAATTAAATTCGAAGCTTTTATTTATACGAGTGTGACACGGAAAACGCTATTTTACACAACTGTAAATTATGATTATCTCTAGCTTTATACTACTTTGATGGGCAAACTAGTTAACTAATATGAATAAAATCACAATAGTACCGAATGACTGCCTAGATAGATTAATAGTTTAAAAGAAAAAGGATCAAATAAGGCGGAGGAATCCCTTTGATCAGAGAAAAAGAGGTGTATACTCGATCAGATTAAAATTCTGCCATGAATGACAAGGGGGCTGCTATTGCTCGTTATTCATTCATTGAGTTTTGAATAATTGTGGATTTACTATTGTTTAAAATCCGTTAATAAGATTGAGATCAGGCTAAGGGAAAGAGACAGAGACGGATTGGCTGGACTGAGGACTGTTATGTAAATCATTCTTACTACGCTTTCTTAGACTGAACATAGTACAGTTTACATAGAGTCCACTATCTTAAAAATATCTGTGAATAGGCTAAGTAAGATTAAGTATTAAGTGATTTATAGCTTTATTAAATATTCGATTGAGTAACCCTTGTTTGTGGTTGTACTAACGATTATGATAATTTATTATTACCATTTATGATTGATTTGATTTACAACTTTTACCAACTGATTGAATAATCCTTTTTATAAACTATAGATCCTCATGAAGAGCAATGAGAAGTGTAACGTTATGGCCAATAAATCAAATCAATACTGTTTCTAGCAACAACACTTCAAGCATACCCGTGAAGGAACACGATTGGGTTTTATGATAATTTCTTGACTTTCCTAATTCCTAGTCCCCCAAAAACGCCTTTAAATTATAAAACTTTCTACATTACATCTGAAATTTAAAGCTATCTGTAATATAAGAAATAGAATCTATAAGAAATAAACGAATGATTTTGATTAAAATTACTCGTTTTTATTATTTCACCGAAATAAGTAGTTTCTCTGTTTTTAAAATAAACAGAAGTTGTTGAGATAGACGCGAATGCAAATTTTAAATAAAATCCAAAACGCTTTTTTAAGAATTAAATAATCACATTGTTATTAATTTTGAAAAAATATTGGGTGCATTTATTTTATTGGAAAAGACTGTTTTTAATTAAAAGGCCAACTGCTGCGCTGTAGGAAATAGTCGTATCAAAGTTTTGTACTAGCACTTTTATTTGATCGGTACGAATTATTACTAAAAGTGGAAGATTTTAATTATGAAAGTTGCGCAGCGGCTAAGCGAAGTGTAAAAAAGTAAAAGCAGATTTGGAAATTAATTTAATTAAAATTCTATCCAGTCACGACATGAACAGCTCTGATAAAACGTGTAGATTTTATGCAGCATAAACTTCCCCAAACGTATAAATTCAATTCCATTCAATTTCCAGTCTTTATAACTTCCTAATCCTAACTTCCTTATTTATCTCAAATGCCGAACAAGTACACAAAGCTAGCTTAAATAATTACCTTTTTTCACTTTTAAAGTGTGAGCTTTTTGGCTTGTTCATATTAAAGAAACGGAAATTATCTTTCCATCTTAGGTAATCTTTAACTAGCCTTCGCTATCCGATATGCGAATTATAAAGTGAACGAGACTTGGTCAAAATCATTAATCCTATAGTGAATTTCCCCGTGTTATGCCCAAAACCATATGTTCCATAATGATGCAGAGATTTGTTGCATGATTTCCTACTCTTTCCACGTATCTCTGATGCTACATACAACTTACATCCGATTAAGTACTTCCATATCTGGACTGGAACTTGGATTCAATTTTCACCCATTTTACTAATGAGGTCCGAAAACCCAATCCACTCACGATTAATATCCATATTAGGACATTTTATTCCAACGCAAGAAACGTATTCATGGAATAATGGGACTGTTGGTTTCCTAGCTATAAAGCTCTTGCCGTTCCTTTCCTTTTTTATAAGAAAAAAACGGAACTACTAACTATCATTTCTAAAGATTTTAAAGGTGTTTGAACCTTTATTCAAATACTCCAAAAGAAACTCGTGTACCGTATTTCCGGAAATTACTCCCCCCCCGGAGTAGTAGGTCTAGGAGGATGAATGCAATTCCAAATGACTGTAAATCTTATTTAATATTTTGCTTACTTTTCACATAAGGACCTAATATTGGAAAAAACGTGGCATACATGTTATATATTACTGTCCTTTCAAATAAACTATTGAATCTGAATCTGAATAAGTCCCTCCTGAAAAAATTTCCCCTATCCTTTCCATGTTAAAAATTTAAATTTGCCCTATCGTACTCATGTTAAATGTTTTCTCAATTTTTCTTTTGAAAATTAACTCCCCCGGGGGAGTAATTTCCGGAAATACGGTACCTTTAGTTATGTATTCTCTGAATCTTCAACACGCAACTTATATTTTGACATTATTCCAGTACTATCTACTCATATCTGGTTAAATATGAAATGTTGGTAAAACTAGCTAACGGCGTCTACAGAAATATTTCATTGATAATCTACGAAAATAAATATTTTTAAGTTCAATACGAAGTTAATAAATATAATGCCTTACCTTATTAAACTCAGCTCCGTCTTTCTCAGCTAAACTCGACTGTTTCCTAGATTAAAATTCAGAATGTCAAGCCGAGTTCGTTCGTTGTAAGTAAATTTCAAAGTAGATTAGATTAGCAGTTTGGCCAGGGTTGGGAGGTTGAGTCTGTCCAAGTCAGCTCCGAGCGATTATGATACGAGGAATTGTTCCACTATCAACTTAATATTAGTTGATATTTTTTTAAGGTGCCTTGAGCAGAGATCACTAGACTTTTCCTGTAAATTAGACAAAGAGAAAGGGTCAGTTCAAGTTCCTAGGGATGGGGTTCTAGGTTTCAGGTTAAGTTTCACTTTACAACTGTCACTCTTACTGTCACTGCTCGTACAAATTTATTTTGCATTCTTTTAAAAACTAATTAATTAAGTTAAAATCGAAAGCTTAACTTTTAGCACAAAATATTTTAACAGGAAACGAAGAAATGTGCTAAAACGTGAAAATAAAAAGTAAAAGCAGAAAGATTTGTTCTGCCACTCCGGAGGCCCCTTCATTCACGTCTCATTAGTTTGACCTCACTCAAAAAATTGCTGAAACTTTGAACTAAATATTAAGTACTCTTCTCTACTACCAATACTTTCATCGCAATTCATAATTTAATTTCAATACAGCTCCACATACAAGCCGCGCCCCATAAGCTGCTTTAAACAGCGTGAAAGCCCGTCCATGTCGGTAACTTCTTGTTACAATACGCGCTATTGCAACTGTCTGCGGACATTTTTAGCAATGGAAATTAAGCTAAACCTCTTAATTCATGTTTTATTAAAGCGAACTATCAACGAGGATCTACATAAGAAATACACACGGGTATGCTTGAGGCTTTAGTAAAATAATGAGTAATTAAAATACGCACTACTGAACTGCTGCTGCCATAAGTCAGAGAAGCCGAACGCACTCACGCACCCATTAACCTATTATTTTACTACGCAAATTGGAGCCACGATTCTTATTAACATTTTTCCCATCGGCAACTCCAACAACTAGTCAATTGTGCATTCATATGCCATATTAAATTACACACTCTTCACAACAAATTAGCAAAACTAGAACTAAGCAATGAACCAGATGAGTAGACCAACTTACGCACTTATTAGCAACAAACAATGCAGCCTTATAAGTAAGTGGAGAAGGGCAATTTTAAGAAACGTAAGACCATCCTCATTATAATTGCATACGCATGAAAAGAAAATTACCGTATTAATTGAATTACAGCCTTCCGCTACATACTAATAGCAGCCCTTACATCCATTCCATTGTTGAAGTGCAGCCTGTGTCTAACAAATCTTATCAACCAGTATTCATGAATTTTGACCTGATCTTGATGTGCATTTTTGTACTAAGAAATACTTTTACATTTGTCGCTAAAATAAATACTCCTGCTCTTAGTTTTCCTTAAAGTTGAAGATGAAAAAAGGAATTATTTTTGTACTCAGGAAGAATTACAGCCCTCATCAACCTCTTCAATTACTGTGTATCCCTGTATTACAGCCCCCACTAATAATAAGCCTTTTAGAATGAAAACTAAGCCCCATCCTGTTATATGTTAGAATTTAATAGAAGTTCGGGCTACAATTTGAGGAAATACGGTATTACTGAAAGTAAAACAAGCCGCAAGCAAGTGAAAATGTCAAACCTACTACTCTTTGCTTTATATGTTTCCTTTCCTCCATCAATCACCCGTCAACGATCCCACAATATACTAACTTTTATGACCAAAAGAGTTCAAGAAGTTTAACGTTATTTATCTCTTATTATAAATCTTAATGTTTTAGATCATTATTTTTAATAAATCCTTTTTTAATGGGCAAAAGTTCCAATATTCAATGAGGTATTTATCCCTCCCATGGATAGGATCATCATTAGCATTAGCAAGTTATTTTATCTTTAGAGATGCTTCGTTATTTATCCTTTTTTCCTTGTTTTTTCTTCTTATCTAAACATAAAAGTCAAAAGTTCAATATTATTTGAAAATTAGAGGAAGAAGAAGAGGGTTTAGTTTCACTAAAAGTGAAGACGAATTCGCACACACGCATTCTCACGCATCGAATCGACACACGTGTTAATGCACTTTTCAAGTTATTTTATATTAGCCCTTTTACCTTTCACTTTTTGCATAGTAGAGGATACGCAGGATTATTTATTGACTTTATTTAGTTTTATTTTCAATATTAAGCTAGCTAGTTTTCTTTCAAGTTAAGTCAATGAGTCTTGGTTATATGCAAAGCATAGATCGAGTTCAAAGTAAGAGCTTTTTTGCAAATATTTCATCCTTAATTTGCCATCGTGCTTCGATAGTTACGAATCTAAACGAAGATTATATCTATTTTAAAATACGAAATTTCAAAGTTTAAATCGACTTGCATGCTGACGTAAAAAATATTCAAACATTTCCAATCCTGGGAAGATCCAACAGAGCGACCTAGAATACCTCTGGAGTCCCATCTAAACATCTGAAATTCTTCCACATACACCAGTTTTTGGAATAGCTAATTTACTAGATTCACACTTTTCACGAAACCTATTATTAGACTGCAAAATGCAAGCTTTTGGCACGTTGTAAAATACGCATAAAGTGTTTTAATGATATTTGGTTTCATAAAATCATAAACCAGGTCAACCCACTTCTGTCACTTGCTTGTTAAAAATAAAAATGTTTAGCAAGCTAAGGAAAACTGTCAGAAAAAAAAAAATTTCATCACGCTATTCGGTTTCTTCTTTGCACACTCTTAAAAGTTTCAGTTTCACTAGCATGCATGATACAACACTGTAATTATAATATTTGGTAAATCAAGGGGGAAATAACAGGTCGACATAAGGTGCATGCAGTTTTAGCACCTTTCCGATACTAGGTTGGAAGAACACCGACGACTTGCAGCAGTAGTAGAAAAGATTGAGATGTTATCGCTGAAAAAGTGTTTTAAATATTTGTAGTTGTAAATATGAATTAGTACTCGTTTGGATTAGATTAAGCATATAAATGGGGAATTGGGTTTAGCTCCAGTTCTGGTGGTTTTGAGGATCACTTTTAACTTCAAATTAAATACGGCTAGTTTCTAGATAATTATCCGCCGCAATTTATTGCACAATTAATTAAATACAATGCGGCTTTAATTAAACCGAACCTTAACTTGAAATATGCTACCATACTCGTTGGACTGGTACTCGTCTTATAATTTTAAATGCATTTACGGTAAACAATTGCTTTCTGAGAACAATCTTGCTATTTGATATTGAAAATATTTTAACCCTCACGGCTACTTCGTAGTTAACATATTTAAATCATAAAATAGCTGTAACATATAATCCTAAACATTTCGCATAATATACTATCCAATTTAATACTATTTAAAGAAATTCGAGAACCGTTCTTTAGCTTCATTATCTTCAAGTAAAACAATGTACAAATAAAAAATAATTCTTCCCCAAAACGGTCACAGATTCCAGTTTGGTTTTCCGTCTAAAAGACTGTTAATGTAAAAAATGCAAAGAAAATAAATGAAAGAGAGGAAAGCGGAATCAAATAGCAAAAAGATTTACAGCTTTCCGTCCTCCCACAACCATTCCATCTTCTACAACAGACTAGGTCTAGTAGTACAGAGATCTGCTAAGATAAAATGCAATGATACTCCTCCCTATAATTTGAGTAGAGTTGGGTTTTTTAACATAAAAAAATTGGAGACACGAGGGAGTGCAGTAGGCACACTCCTCCTGAAGATAAGTGAAGTTGGCTTAAACATAAAATAAGAAAAAAATCATAAAAATTTTCAAAGATCCCAAAAACTATTTACTTTCCTTTTTCCGGTAGATGCATTTTATTAGGTTCGGGAAATCGGGAAACAAGCAGACGGTTTTTACAAACATTTTATTGACAATTTCTATTCAGAATTCAGAATTAATTTTCTACAGATTTTTTTTCCAAGTTTTATCATAATTTGTAGACTAAACGTCCAAGAAGTAGGTTTCAGAAAAGCTTAAATAAATTGAAGAATTGTAAGATTAACATTAAGATATTCTACCAAACTGGAGATAGGAAAACTGTTTAGTAGTACGAACTACAGCCCTTTTTACTCTAATCGTTTCAATTCCCATGAAAAATGATCCTCCTGCATTGATACCATTTATTCAGACAGCAAAACATTACACCTTACCGTCTATTTTTTCTGCCTAGATTTAGATTGTTACAGGAAAGCGAAATATAAATCCACCCACCCCTTCCTATTTGCTATTGTTGAGTTAACAAGGTTACAATTAATGAAAAGTGAGACTTCTTTTTCAAAAATGGTAAGGTAAATCGAAGCGTAGGCAAACATCCCTAAAAAAAAGGCAACCACTACAACATTCATTGGTTGACTTTGGCATAAAAAATCCCTCTTTGAGTTGACACACGATAGAATTTGTCATTTTCACACCCAGTTGGCTACGGTTTGCGGTGGGCTGAACATGTCTCAGGTTTTTAACGAAATTGAATTCAAATACCTAAGCAGAGTGCAAAAAACTAGGATGGTTAATAATGGAAGGACTTTAGCTGCTAATTTATTTACAAACCGCTTTTTTAACAGCTTGTTTATTTACAATTCCGTTTATTAGCATTACAGGTGATATTTACAAATTTAGCACAATATTTGAGTAGAAATTAAATGCAGACTTTTGTCAAATCTAATGCTAAAAAGTGTACTTAATAATCTAATACACAACGGTACACATTATTTGCTGAGTTTTAAAGTTAACTAGAATAATAGTTTATGATTTAGATTTAGTATAATTGTCAGATATGAAATTTCACTGAATGCAGCTGATAGTAACAGGAGAAAACTTTACGGAAATGAAATTTCAGAAAGTCCCCCACTTCTGTTATATTTCTTTACAATTCCTCACTTAAAACGGCTCCTCTATAACACGAATAAATTCAGCAATAAATCCATAAAAATTCTAGTCGGCCACATAGTCGCCTAAGGTGTTACTTCACTTGCTCTTGCTTGCCTGTTTTTTTTATATTAGTTGGGTGTAGGTAATTCGATAATGATCACAACTACGACTACAGCTACAATGACAGACAAAGAGCTGTTCTGTTCTTGTCCCATTGTTGGTTGTTGTTATCTGTAAGTAAGGCCTACCTCCCCTAATTCATTGTCAACTGGGATTATGACGGAATCAAATTACTGTCTCGGTGTCGGTCCACCTCTAAACCATTTTGGCAATTTGTCAAACGAGTTTAGTAAACTGCTAACCAACAATAATCTTGTCACTGTCTCTTGTCTCCATCTCTCAGGTTCACTTTTTCTTTGAAAAACAAATAAAAACAAAAGGGGAGTTTCCTTGTGTTTTTACTTACTTTGAAACAAAATATTCTGTAGTATTAAAAATTACAGTAGAGTAGATCTTTGGTTTCTTGACTCTTTTTTGGAGTTTTATAGGATCAGAAATACGTGTGAGAATAAGGTAAATCGATGCAAGGGTCTTTGCCTTGATGAAATGCTATAAAATGTTTTTAAATGTCTCATTGACAAATTTAATCAAATAACTCGTTATTTTTTAATTAATTTTAGGTAATGCGGTTTTAGTTCATGCAATTCTAAGATGCACTTTAGTGGGTTTTAGGCCGTTTACTTGAACGTGGATAGTATTGACCTTCGAAAAGGCTTTTGGATGCAAGAAGTTTAAATGTGGGTTTTTTTAAAGGCCAACGAGGTAAATTCTTCCAGTGATTTACTATTTTAAACGGTTCTTTCGCCCAATAATAAAGTATTAAATTCTTTTTCCAGCTTAATGAGCTTATATATTATTATTATTGTTTTCATGCAGTTTGGGCTTTTACAATTATTGCAATTCATAATACAACATTGCCGTTATGTTTATGTTAATCCTAAATATAATAGAGTTATACTTTGCACACCTCCCTATGAAACTAAGGCAGTATGTTGTTATAATATTGCTTACGGATGTCATCATTAGCCTTGTATAATTTCCCAGTTTACATTCCTTACACTTTATTTAGTTGATACAACAAGAGTAATTCTAAGGTACATCTGTAATCCATGCATAAGTAGACATTAGACAAAAACATCTTATCTCTGATTGATTGATTAGCCTCTCAAGTTCGTGAGCCCACGTCCATCTCGTATTCTAACGTTTTTGCTCAGAAATTTAGCTCAATTCTCTTACAAACTTGAGCTATCTATCATATCCTACATAATATACAAAGCAATACCAATAATCAAGCAATACCTCAAAACACACTTACTTATATAACACAAAAGCCTAGAAATCCATAAACCCCATCTTAATTAATGCACATATTTCTTTACAAACGTCGTTATAAAGGATACAAATCAATCTCAATGGAAATATGATACTGAAAGTCCGAAAAAAACTATCTAGGACTAGGCCGGGTAAAGAGGACTACTTTACTTCCACAATGTACAAACCAATCCAAGCAAGGTCTCAATCTCTTCAATGCTTACATCTACTTGTACCTCATTTATTTTATCTTTTTTCTAATTCAATAAAAACAATTATCCACTCAGCTCAAGCACTCTAACATTAAAAGAATAAGTAGACAAGATAGAGAGACTTGTTTCTCCTTCAAAAAATAGGATGAAATAAATGACTCTTTGATTGGTTGTGGGCGGACGGTGTTTCGAAATTAAATTTTACATTTTGAGGTTACGCGTACTTAACTTTGTGTTAGTTCTAATCTTGAGTTTTTGCTCATAGTAGTATACCCTACAGTTCTACAATTCAGCCCGGGCTACAAATATTGATAAGGAGCAGCTTATTATAGGGAGGCTATAATTTGAGAATTTACGGTATAACTTGTAAACTAGCTAACTTCCTTTAGTTCTAATAAGGAATCCTTGTTTCAGCTAAGTAAGTATTCAACTTGACCGATACTTTGGCTATTGAAACAAACAAATATTGCTGTCTTCCGTCGGTAAATACCAAACACTAACCACTACTACCATTATTACAACTATTATATTACAGAGATGACGTTTTCAAGTGTGGATTATTGTTGCAATTTGTTTAGTCTTTGTTATTACTCTGTCTATTCAAATTCAAATGGTAATTATTTAAACAGACAAACAAACAAGTATGTATCAATCTTCTCAAGGGCTGTTTGCGTTTTCCCTTTGACGGAGTTAGTTAAAAGCTATCAAATATACACTACAAGTAACTTAAGGATATAATTGTAATGTAAATGGCAAAGCAATAGACACAAAACAGACCATGATAAGTAAGATCCGCTATGAGCTGAAATAAACCCTCGAATATGAAGATTTCTAGCACAAAATCGCATTGAAAGTAAAACCTTACTTTGCTTTCTTTCTTTCTACACAAAACATTTCTTCGAGCTTCTTCAGTCTTTTTTCTCGATAAAAAATATGCCGATCAATGCTTGTTTTTATCCAACATGGAAAAAACTGTCGCCACTGACTCTACTCGCTGTAATTTATAATTTCCCTTTTGTTTCTAAAAGATGCCAACCACAATACCAGAGCCAGACGTGTGATTACTCACTACTTAATACTGAATGGTACTTTTCACTTGAACTTTTTACAAGAAGAATTTATTCATAATAAAATAATTAACTAATTACTGCTTTTAGTTAACTCTGCATAAGCAACCAGCCGCAGACATCTGAGCTACATTTGTTCTCAGTTATTAACGCAAATTAGCTTTGCTTTCATCAAAAAGTATAATTAAAAGGGAAGTTTCATACTTTAGGTAAGGTTTGAGTAGGTAGAGTTAAAAAGTAAATTACCTAGTACATTTTATGAATGCTTAAAATTACTATAATATGTTAAAAAGGCATTAGAAAAGTCGAGTAAAGCAAAACTGAACAATCTTAATAAAATTCTATCCGTATCTTTCCTAAAAATCCCTTTACAACTTTATATTTTTTTTAATTCAAAATCAGACGTTTTACGCTTAAACGCCTACAAATAGTTTTTTGATTGCCGCAAATAACACGAAGGATTATAGATACATCTTATCGCAAAAATGGGAGGTAGTTTCAGAAGAACATTTATGTCTGCAAAGAATAATGAAATGGTAATTTATCATTCACCTTCTATCCCGAATATAATTATGGGGAAACATCACAAGGAACTCTTTAAAAAGATGCACTTCTCATCCATGCAAGCAATACATCCATCCATACAACTTAATCCTTCCTATCTCATCCTCCCTCACCAATCAACACATCACTATCAGTTTATTTTGACAAGACCAACTTAAAGTCAAAATTCACATGTAATTTCTCCCTTATCATAATCCGACAAGATTGCTAACAAACCGTAAACTTGAATAACATATTTGATTAAAGAGAAACGAAAACCTTGACCAAAAAATCTATAAAAATAAAATGAAATTGCCGACTGTGTATACTCAATTCCGGCCAGAAAACCACCAACTTGTAGTGTGAAACAAAATTAATCCTGTCTACAGGAAATGCAGTCAATCTCAGTAGCAATATTGAAATTATTATATGATAATTAATTTTGCATCACCCTGTAACACAACATAAGAATCCACTGCTTTTCAAAAGTCAATAGTATATTACAAGAATTGCATTAGTCTTTACGATCTTCAAAGGTTTAACCACAAAAATGCGTAAAGAGTTCGTTACTCGGTTGCTCTTTCTTTTGTCTTCGTCGTGAGTTTGCCGCACCTTTCTTTTTCTCTTTTAAACTACAAGTTCCTAAGGATCCCTCTGCTTCAAATTAGATGCCAGAGACAAATTAAACCGTCAAATGTTTCCCTTTTCATCAAATGTTCTACCTATCTTTCTTATCAATTGTTCCCTTACTAAAAAAACCTCTTGAAAACTATTCAAATATTCAGAAAATTGGCCGAGCTATTCTCAAAATGTGCAGATCTTTGAGAACCTTTTGTGGTTTTAAAGATTTCACCATTTCACATATCTTTAATTAAGTTCCTGTACAAGTTTTATTTGATCCTTTTTCATAATGTCATAATAATATTATTTATCATCCTCGATTGAGCAGCAGATAATACACTTTAGGAATTAATTTAACACATTAAACCTTTGAACTAAGTTCATCTAAGATAAGCATCTGTATGAATATATTTCCTCAAAATAGTACCAACCTACCAACTCTAAATCCGTCTCATCTATAAATTACTAAAATTTCTCTTATACACCTTTTCAAAGTTCTGAATCCACCCTATGTCGCTTACGTATTAAAAAACAGAGTCCAAGGGTATTTAAAAGTAAAACGATGTGCTGAGCTGCTAAATTAAGAAATGCAATTAATATAGTAACAAACCTTCCATTGACTTAGTTTTTCTCAAATACACAACCCGACTGATTTATTGATAAAAAAAAAAAAAACGACGCGTTGCACATTTTGACTTTTGAACCTTATTTCACACACGACTTATCACCATTCATTCATCAAGGATCACTATCACTTTCTTACCCTCCCTTCGGTCCTAGCTAATAAATTAATAATGCAAAAGTACTCTAGGAAATAATAATCCTAATGGTCAATTACTAATTAGCAAAACAATAAACGATATCACACGTACACACTCAGCAAATAAGTAGCTCTTCTACGTACAAAGGGGAAAAAATTAAGTGGATGAGACATTAAAGTGAAAATTTGCCCATTAAAATTTTAAAGAGTTGAACTAAATAATAAATAATTAAGTGAGAGGATCGATTGCAATTGCAACTCTTTCATAAGTCCAATGCTTTAACCGACTCGTTCAATGAAATTGCAAGTAACAGTTAAGTAAACTCACTAACCTATTGACATCTAACACTTGAGTAATTAAAAGCTTTGAAAGATGGATTTTTTTTACATTCATTCTAGTCAAGTTGCAGTTGTAAGTAGTAGTAGTGGTATATAATTTAAGATACATAGATCTCCTAGAGTTCGATTCAAGAAATCCATTAGAAATTTCTTGTGGGAAAAAGTCATTATCAGGGCTTCACTAACCCCTTTGAAAGAGAAACTAATGAGCAGAATGAAGAAATCAATAGACAGATTCACACATTTTAATCGACAATTTATTACGTTTGCTATAATTATGATACTACCAAAAGTGTACGATCCACCATTATAGACTGCTCCGGAGTTCAATTCATGGAAGATATGGAATCTATGAATATTGGGATAATATTTTCTATTTAAAAATATGTTTTTACTTCTTTGAAATGTATCATAAAATGCTTAATTTTAGCAATGTCTCTGCAATGCATTTTGTAACACTGTTGACTGTTGTTTCCTGTTGAACTTTTCTATAAAAATAAAATACTACTGAAATCCTTGCTTATTGTCTGTCCATGGTCTTTCTATGCGTAAATGATATTTTACAGCCAATTTACTTGGGAAAATAAAATTCCCTACTATAAATGTGAGGGATAAAACGCAACATATTAAAAAAGTAAGTTTAAAAATATGTTATGAGATATTTACAGTAGAAAATTAAGAAGAATCACAATTTATAGATTTATCATTCAGATTCTTAGTTTCGTTAAACCTACGATCGCAATTCCTAGCCTAATCCTATTCAAAAGTATAGATTTCTCTTAATTTTGGCCCAATTTTACAGTTTGTTCTTCATACCGTGGAAAAAAGTTAATGCAAGAGTTGTGGGTGTGTTTGCAGTTAGTTTAGTTCGTTTTTTCTAATCTCTCTAGAAGATTTGTTTCCTCACTCATCCTCCGTCAAATAATCGCGTGCAAGTAATTATGTACAAACCAACCATTAAAATGAATGACTAAAAGATAATTATGATTCTGGGGTGGTCTGCTTGTTCAAGTAATTACTAATTACAAATACAATTACAATAGCTATTCAATACGATCAAGAAATCATCACAGACATCAATAATCTAATCCAAACTCTTGTGTGTAAACGCACGTGAATCAAAACAACATGCAAAGTACAACTTAACGTTTAGATACGTACGGAAGAGGCGGACGTTTTCTTTCAATTGTGATTTGTAATTATTACTTTGTATTCTCTCTGTTTACTTCATATTGTATCAATAATCAATTTGTTTGCATTGCAATTAGCGATAGATTGCCTATAGTTTCTACTGAGTGAGGAAAACTGTCTGTATAATTGATTAGTATTGATATTTACATTGGATTGGTTGGAGACGTAGAAGGGAACTTAATATCCATGCAATACGCATCCACAATTTTTATAATTGTTCACCTATTACAAAGAGATCCAATAGGATGTAGGTAAGGAAAGTTTAGATTAGTACCTAATTAATTACTTTTCTATTACTAAAAAGCGTTTTTCTCACGCTGGTTTGTTGTAATAGTAAAACTTTACTACAAAAGCTAAGACCTATTTTCACTATGGATTAGACTTTGTCGTACAGGTTTCATCGCAACAGCTGCAACTGCAACACATTAGCTCTTCTGTCTTTATCGATGCACACGAATTTATAATCGAAGACTTACATCCACAAGCTCTTGACGATCGAGAATCTAATGAATAACTAATATAAATGATTTAATAAATATATATTACTGACGTTCATCTTCATTATTATACCATCTCAGAATCTAAAATATTAAAAATTCATTCCGTAAGTTCATTAAAGTAGCATAAATGTTGGTTGCGCCTGTAGAAGCTGAAAAAAGTATTTAAAATGATTATGAAGGGAAGGTAATTTCAATGTCTGCACAATGCAAGTGCATAATAAATTCTTTAAAAAACACTTACAGTTCCCTTGAAGTTTGAGAACGCAATATGCGGATCGATACTTCGGATGCATAAAAGCTGAAGGTAAATTAAATCCACACGTCCTGCACAGAGAAACGAATGCAAAATAAACAGTAAAAGACTTTCGTCGCTAATTAATTAGCACATCAAAGCAAAGTGCATGCTTGTACTTAAAATGCAGATATTCAAGTACCTTTGGCCTAGTCTTGAATGCATATATTTATAGCAATATTTATTTTTAGAGGTAATAATCGTAAGTTCTTGTAACTGAAAGAAAATCAAATTCAACTTGACATTACTTGGTCTGCTACGTATATCTAAACCTCTGTCATTCCCAGGCTACACTGCACCTTCTTAACACGTACGTTCTAGAGTTGTGATATTTTCTTAATTGAAAACTCATTGGAGAAACTAGGTCTACTTAAGTGTATAATCATGATCAAAACACAATCATTAAGATACAAATCATAATCATCATTAATTACCACACCCTCCCAACTCCATTCCGCTGATTAGGATCTTTTTATCGGCAATGGGCATTTTAAAACTGCGTAACTTTTATTAACAAATTTTTGTGTCTAGTCCAGTAAGTACTGCTCGCTAACAAATTTTGTGGTATGTACTCCTCACTTTATTTAGTCATTACTAAGTTAAAGTTTGAAGAAGTCAAACTTAACTCAATGGATTTTTTTAAATTCAGTTGTACTTTCAATATTGAAATCTGAATTTTTTCCATTTAGCTAAAATATTGGACATTTTGGTTAGTCAGCATAAGTTTCCTGTTAGTATCCAATCCCGTATATAGCATTAGCAGCAGCAACAGCAACTCAAATCAATTATTAGCTCATATGCTTTAGCTGCATAATATATATTTGAAGGTCTTTTAAACCCCTAAATCTCGAGTTTTATCCGAACTTCTACACAGTCAGACATCTTCAGTTAAGAGATTTAAAATTGCTAAATGAATTGAAAAACATTATAAACCTTATCAAACTTTGACGATTTCTTCGAGGAATCTTTTCAACTCTACGATCAAGATCATATTGATTTTTTTATCATGCTGAAACTGAAGTTTCGTACAAGATTTACTTCTTTTAGAAACCCATGTAAGGTGCAGTCAGTAGTTGGTATTTTGTTCAGTGTGTTTCAAGAGTGTCAAATCCCCGCTGGCTTTTCACCTACTCTTACCACTTCTTCCTTATTTGAAAACTGAAGTATAAACTTAATGTACGTCCGAATTTTTTATAACTGGTTCATTGTAGTATATTATGCTAACGGAAGAAACCCCATGAAATTAATACAAATGGATTAACTCCGGTCGGTCTGTGCAGGAAATCTCGTGTAATCATTATAAACATTTTTCAAGCATCGCTAACTTAGCATAAACATTGAACTAAGGTTCTTTGATCGATTCGGCATAAACAAAATGGCACACATGGTAAGTACGACTATGAATAATGCTCTTTAAACGAGGCAACACCTTTTAAGTACGTACACTAATTAGCATTCTCAAGTTCAGTGTTGAATCTTCTTCATTCAAATAGTTAGGACTTAAAAATGTACTGCTCATTTATGATACTGCAGTTTTATTTCTCCATTTACCTGGGCTCCAAAATAACTGGTTTCAAAGTATTAAGTCTATACCATGACCATTTACCATTCGCAGGGGTTTAAAATTAACTTTGCTTGGTTATTGGCCACACCCTGTCGATCATTTCAACTATCTTGCTGTGTTTCGTTTCGTAATATCTCAATTGTTATACGGAGTAAACGTCATATATTTTACAAAGTACACATATGAAGTCCATTACATCTACCTTGTACAGTAATTTAGACATAAATCAAAAATACTTCTAAGTACAGGAAACCTAAAATGCTCACTCGATCTACTAAATGCATATGTGGCTACCCTTTTACGTACAGGAAAAAAATGCTCACTCGATCTACAAAAGATGTCTATGTGGCTTAGGTCATTTTCATTTATTAAGCTCTAAGGAGTCCCAAGTCTCTAATATTTTCAATGTAAGCAGTCTACAAATGTTTATACTGCTCTTGCAAATTCTTCGTTTAAGTAAATTGGCAAACCTTGGTCAAAAAACGCATTAATATCCTGCTTAAATTCAGTTTTATAATAATAACTTTCAAAAGCATCTCACTCACAACTAACTTGATATTTCTATGACCTGCTGCACATTTCTTAAATGGAACCTCGGTTAGTATTAAATTCTGAATGTTTTGATGGTCAATTTTAACACGTAATTAAGTAAGGCTACTACTCAATGGAAACGGGCTGCTTTTAGAGGGAGTCTGCAATTCTGAAATACGGTTCAAAGTGGATGGTATTACTACCTTGAAGCTTGGAAATATGCTTCTAAGGAAAGTCAAAATCCCCGTGGACTTTTCGATTATAAGTCATTCCTCTTTTCAGTGTCAATCTGTCGGCATTTTTGGTTTGCCCTTGCTGCTGCTGAGAATGAATTAGTACAAATGAACTGTGAAGAAAGATAGCCACTGCTACTTCTTATTCAATCCTTTTATTCCTTCTGCATAACCCATTCAACAATCCACTTCCTCCACGCATAACAGTATAATGTAATAATCGCACCGTTTTTAATTCAAAGTTAATCTTTAAAAGGAGCTTGGCTGATTTCTATACCTTCTTTTCTTATTATTATACCTTTCTTCTATTCAAATTTGAATTACTCGTGTCCAAAGGCTTCACTTAAAGAGCATGATACTCACTTAATGAACTAGAAGCATTATAGATTACAGCAGCATTATATTTTAGTTTCGTACAATATCAAATCAAACTGACTGTGGGTCTATGCATGGTCTCTGTTCTAGCATAGATAAGTTGATAAATACCAAGAGCTGAATGCTGCTTATCCAAGTTATCCTACTTTTATATGCTGAAATGCTGACTACTTCGTAGCAAGAATTTATTTACGTAATAAATTAATACCCGTTGAAAAATGGGTAGGAGGAAGGTGACAGAAGTTTATTAAGTTTTTCGGAAAAATTCGCCCACTTACTTCAATAAATAGTATGATTTTTTACGCTACATACGGTAAATGCAATAAAATAGTTGAACTGGCTAGGTACTTACAAGTTGTTTCTTTTGAATAAAGGATGCCTTTGGCAGTTTTGGGATTGTCAATAAGGGACAGTAAGTGCTGGATTTCTGTAAGAAAAACAAATAACAATGAAATTGCAATGCAAATAAGTCACACGTGTAATTGTTCATTTTATAATAAACTAAATTAGTCATAGATTTTTACATTTTCTCGCATCTAATCGCTGTTTTCAACCAAATTAAATATTAATTTGCAGATGGATATTCTTGCCATGAAATGATAATATATCAACCCGAACCTGTTAGATGTAGGATTGTTTCCTTCATGAAAGATAAATCATACTTTAATAACTTAATTTTTACTTCAAAAAAGTAAATTCCTGTCTCTCTTCCTAAATACCGTAAAACTTAACAGGGTAACGAACTTCCCATAAAAATTACTTATAAATATTACGTATAAATACTATACGTTGCAATAAATGTTGGCATGATTGTCTCTAATTTACCTCGAAATAAATTGCAAACCTTGTGAATTCAAAGAAATCTTAAATAGCAGGATTATTTTTGTCATTATATCTCAAAAGAACAGGCTACCCAACCCACCCACCCGTCGTGCTAATCCTAAAGATTGGCAGAAATTTGTTGCAAAAAAATCACACCGAATCAAAATCCTCGTTTGTCATTAAAGCTGACAATAGCGATAAGAAGAAGAGTTTTGTACCATAATATTGCATTTCCGTATAACTTATGCATCAAATTTTTAAAAGCAGTTGTACCACTGCTACTGCTACTAGCATTAAAGATCTAATTATAGAGGCAATGACCAGTGAAGTGAGTGACACTGATCTTTAACTAGAACTCGGCACAGGTTGTCTAGTTATTTATTACGCTAGCAAGGCCCTAATCTTATTTAAGAAATAATTACGTGCATAATCATAAGAAGATTGATGACCAGGAAATTCTGCTTATTCTACTTTTGTAATTGTGTTTAAATCTTTTACTACTTTTGTACCTACCGAAAGCAGTAAAAAGTTAAAGCTATGTAAAATAGGGTCAAAGGACCTCAATCAATGTCCATCCAAGAATCTTTTGTATGATACTTTGGGGTTAAAATGATATGCATACTTTTAAAAGTTTTGCCTTTTTTAAGCAAAATTTAATTAGAATTTATCTGAATGTTTTTTATTGCTGGCACTAAATATTGAAATATTTTTATGTAGTTGAACAGTTATTCTATGAATTAAATCTTAAAAGAATGCATTTATGCGTTCTACTTAAATTGGATTTAAAATTCCGTTAATTGCGTTTAAAAAATGCTCGGTTATTTATTTTAAATGTATTTATAATTCTTCCAAAAGACGTCCCTCAATATAATCCTATTATTTGTATCGTAAGACTTACTCCTACTAGCCTTCTCTCCGCTACAATACACACTTGATACTCCCTGTCAATTATTGTCAAGTCTGCCCTTGGGTTTTAATGATTTAGATGTAAACAGAAGGCGAAGCAGACAAGAAGGTTTGTTTGCAACTATTTCATTCAGCTAAGCAACTCCTCTTTCGCAATAAAAAGCGTATCTCACAAGAAAAGACCCTCTGAGAAGACGACAGGATTCAAGTTTAGAGTAATGTAAAGATGCTAATGCTGGACGCAAATAGATATTTATTTTAGCATACAATGCAACACAACCGGACAAAACGACGCCTAGTGTATTAATAATCCCTGTTGGAAATTACTTAGCGATTTTATTTAGCAGATAAGACAAACAATAGAACGAGAGGATCCATGCATGTAGGCAGGTATGTTTATAAAGTAAGTAATTTTAACCCGAAGGATGAGAATGCATACAAACATCGTAAAGATCACCATCCCAATTACCTTGAGGTCACCAACAATTAGCATAATGTAATACAAATGTTAGTAGAAGTCAGTCTTGGTTTCTTATTTTTATTTTATGCTGTTGTTAAAAACTTTAACGTTTAAAGAAGAACTGAATTATTGAAAGAGTGGTAACTTTACAAAGTGTTAAGTAAATAGCAATACCCGACGATACTACTCTTCGTCTACTTTTATGGAAATGTTGAATATCATCTGCTTCTAAGAGTAATTTATTGGCTACAAATAAAACAACTAATTCGGCCGTTAACTGAACTATTTTTGAATTGTCCGAAGTATTTTTAACTCGAATTCTTGAACCCCATTTTAAACTGGACCCAAGGCTTAGTAATGCCCAGCTTTAAAAATGCATTAAAATTACAGTCATGCTGAATTCGGCTTTTCTGACTATTTCAAAATTCAAAGAATAATATTTAAAATACTGTCCTAAAGCAATCTTACATTTTAATACCCAGGTAATCTTAAGCGGTCCTTTGTTCTTACTGAAGTATCAAATCAAAGTCCACTCGACTTGATCTGATGTGTCTATCGTACCGTCAACCTCAAAGTTTCATCTTAGCTAGATTAGATAACGGTGAGATAAGAAGCCTTAAAAGGACAGGAGGGATTATTTTACACTTTTTTAAAAAGTAATCAGATCTTCCTTCTTGTTTATGAAGTTCTTCTATAATTGGGAACTATTCTTACACCGTATCTTATCTCCTTTAAAGGCCCAAAATTCCCTTCGGTTTTTATCGAGAATCTTTTTGTTTTCCATTTTGATTAAAATGATAGATTAATAGACGTTTCTGTATTATATTTCACAAGAAACGTAATCCAACAAAGGCTTAAATTTCAAAAGTAAACGCTCATACAAACCCAGCTTTAAAAAACTTTACTTAAAATATCCGAAGTCCTGAGAGTTCTAGATGATAAAGTTAATAAAAAGGATAGTAGTAATTCTCCCATGACGGAAAACCTTCGATCCAACATTATAAAATTCCACAACTTTCTCTGTTCAATTGCTGCATAACCTGTAGTAATCCATTATTTTAAAATGGTTGAATAAAACTTCAGCTTGCGATAAACCTACCAAAACAACACGGCTACCAATAAAAATAAAAACAACAATGGAGCAGATACCATATTATCAGATTATACATATTTTGTTAACAGTATTAGAAAGGAAACATGTGGTGTCAAAAATCTATGCAGCAACTAGGAATTCAGAACCTCGTCTACTCTTTAGTTTCCTATACTCATCTCAATAACTCATTAGACCATTTTAGGCATGGCTGTTCAACCCTAAATGCTAATTATGTTTAATAAACTCTTAATAACATTGTTATCTTAATAGAGAGAGGCAGTGCCACTAACTAGTTGGTTTAATGATAGGGGGAACGAATTGAGTGAAAATGAGAGGCAAGACTGAGCGGAAATTTAATAATTACCTACATACATAATACATATACTACCTAACCTAGGTATACTAACTATTCCACTAATACTTGGTAAGATTTCGCCCTGGGATGAGCTCGTGCTGAAATAAATCCATGTCTTATTGCATTGGAGCAAAGTTAACAATCAAAGCATCTTCTGGTACAATTTATACCTGTGGAAGTAGTAGTTATTTATTGTTCAATAGTAGTTGTAAATAGTTAAACATGCAGCAGAAAGTGCAATGGCAAACTAGTTATTTATTTATAAGTTAATACACACCTACTTTAAAAAATACTATCCCTTCATAGATTACAGAAAGTAACTTCGTTATTTAAATATAATCGTGTTCCATCCAGCAAGTTACATAGCTAATGCAACGTTTTACCCTTACTTCAAATCCCGAAATAATTTACTGTCAATTAATTAACTGCATGAATTTTAGATATCAGATTCCAAATTACAACTTTACGAACCACACCTACAGGGGTCAAGAACCACTTAGTATACTAACTAAATCCTTGAAACTTATTCGGAGTTAAGCCTCTTCCCGTTTCTTATCCAAAGTAGCAGTATTTACACCTACTCCTACTTTTAATTTAAAGTCATGATTAATATTCTTTAAAATAGTGGATCATGGGTATTAATTTAAAACCGTGAGCCTATCCTATGGTATACTATATCATCCTTGATAATAAATAACTATGCATGCATTCAATTCAAACCTCAATTCACTTAAGGGCATGGATGGAAAGAACCCTTGTTTATTTACATACACACGTTAAAGCTACAGCAGCAGCGGAACGAAAGACGAGAAACAATGAGCCAATGAATCTTCCTTAAAGCACATCAGAAAAAGGTTGAGGAGAGTCTCGTTAACAATTCTGATGAAAATTATGTTCAATCTTTACATAAAAAAAATAAAATATGAACTGCTGCTACTACTTCTACTGCCTAAAATTGAAGTAAGCAAAAGTAAAACAAGTAAAGATCCTATCCAACAGCAGACAGACTGCCGACAGACATTTCCACATCCCATGTATCATACATGATGTATGAGCCCCATTCATTCACTAACTCGTAATGAGTAAAAAGTAAGTGGTATTTATTCAGACACATGGCTCAAATTTTGGTAACAATAACAAGCCAAGCCGTGTAAGGTCGTGTGGAATAACAGTTCTTATTCTGCATTTTTTGGGCGGACGAAAAGCTTCCTTCTGCAACAACTCTTTCAACTATTTATACATAACTAAACAATCAGCAGAAGTGCAGTAGTTTTGAGCACTTTCCCTCTACTTCTAGTTGTATTATAATTGTATCATTAATCCTAGCAATTATCATAACAAACAAAAATAGAAAACACTCCACAACCCATCATCTTCATCACCAAATCAACAAGAAGGGTAGAAGCACATGTCCATAAAGTTTTTTGATGGTATGGTGTTGGTGGTCTCTTCTCTATTGCCTAAAAATAAAGCTAGATATAATTTATGTACCAACCGTATCCCATTTGAGCACATTTTTTCCCCTGAATTAATTCTTTGTAAAGTATTCTACGCTAATGTTATTAAGGGGTGAAAAACCTACATGAGCTTACAAAATAGGATCATTGCTTCCTTGACCAGTTTTTTAAATATCCAATAAACGTAATTATAGTATTTGCACTTTAATACCGGATGTTGTCTCAAGCGTCATTCTAAAAAAATACAACGGGATTACTATTATTATTGATTCTACTACAGAGAAAGTCTTGGATGTTACCAATTTAGGAACATGGAAAGTAAAGTTGGAGGAGAAACTTCCTACATTTAAAAAGAGTTTGTAATGGGTAAAGTTAAATATCTATTTTATATTATTGGCAAAGATTTTAGTTGCAATTTTTACATCGATATGTTGACCCGATGGTATATTAGATTTTACCACCTTGGTTTTTGCTTACTTTAATTTATATTTATATCTACAACACGGTTCTATTCATACTCTTTACTAGAACAATAATAAAATAAATAGTTGTATTTTTGGATGATTTCTACTATCACTCCACATTTGCATCTGTAGTAATAATAAAGTTTAATTACTAATGCCACATAGTCAATAGCAGTATTTACATCCTTCAATGTAGAGAGATGGTAGAAATCATCCAAAAATACAACTATTTATTTTATTATCATTAGTTTTCTATTCCACGTTAACAGTTAGCTATTATGTTACAAAGGCTTATTTGTATATCTATATGAAATGTGGTGAAGTCGAGTTTCAAACGGAGATAGTAAAACATGCGTTTGGGCTTCACTCAAGCTGGATAAAGCCTTGCTAAAGGATATTAGAAATTTCTATTCCCTGCAAAACATAAAGCCTTAACACTATTAATAATTTAGAAATACTCGTTGCATACAAAATTTTCTCCACGTGCATATCCGAAAGGGTTTTTATTGTTTTTATTACATATTGGCACGGAAGGATGAAAGGAAGTGCAAGCCACTCAGCAAGACAAACCTAAACAATACATGAGAGTTGTTTATTATAATAACCTTATAATGAGAAATATTATTTCCAGAAATAGAAATTTAAAAATCTATATGCTAAAGTAAAAGTTTAAAAAATAAAATAGTTTCAAAGCTGTGAAATCCCAGAGATTATTTTTATGCTTGAAAATATGTAATATAAGTTGCCAGCTTCCATTTTGTTTAAGATCTCTTCCTCTTTTTACACATTACTAAAAGTTACACATTTTATAATCAGAATATTCTCCACCCATAAAAGTTTATACGCACTCTAATCTGTAATCCCAATCCTCGTACTTATTATAGTAAAGTAAATACTACACTGGACTAGAGTAAACACGAAACCAAAAGTTATTACCTTTAACCTTGAAAAACGCTGGTAATAAATAATGCAGTATCGGTAACACTGATCATACCCACCTAACCTACCTACCCTTATATCTACTTCGATTCTACGAATAAGTACAATATTTTTATTTTTAATACATAGTATAAAACATTCGCTGCCAAACAAATCTAAAACCCTTGATATTAAAGAACAAATGGAGAAACTTAATTTACTTTTTACTACTATATTGCTACTATGTATTTCTACTATTTACAAAAGTCTGGACAAGCCCGTCAGGAAAGGGATGGTGGTGTCAGTTTTTTGCTGATAAATTTTTGATAAGCTTTCGGAAGTTTTTACTACCGGCCCAGCTAGCCAAGCTAACCTTCAGCTTCTCTAAACTGACCGGCCGAATCAATTCACTCACTCACGACTTTTACATCGTATAACGTACATCACTGACTGCTACTACTACAACCATCAAGGAAGGAATCAACCTGGTTTGCTTTTCTCCTAGAATATTTTATCTAATGAAAATTTATCCCTCACTCGCCAGAATAGCATACGGCATTAGTAGTAGTAGCAGTAGTCGTAGTAGTAGTAGTAGTAGCAGTAGTAGTAGCAGTAGTAGTAGCAATGGAGTTTCATTTCCCTTTTGTACAACCAAAAAGTCAAGCAAGGGTTGAAGCGGAATCCACTACCTTGTTTATCTTGGTTTCGTATCATCCCAGCTAAAATAATGGGATTGCTTTTTACATTCATAACCATTTTTACATACTAGGAAAGTTCAACATTCAATAATACAGCTACCACCGACGGTATAACAAGTATCCAAATGACAAAAAACTACCATGTTTTACCTATAAACTAGAGGTAATAACTGCTAGTAAAATAGAGTTACGTTTTACATGAATCTGATATTCATAATTTTACGATCTATCCTAATATTCTAGACTGGGTGAAATAAACCAAACAGCATTGATCAGTTTAACATACAATTGGAATCGTTTCTTTCTGGTATTCTGTCTACTAATAATCATTGGATTCTGTCTTCTTTTCTGTTACTACCGACTGTCACTGTAGCTTACCTCTCTTTCCGGCTTTTTATTAAGGTTTTAAAGAAACTGTGACATTAATATTTGCAGTGTTGGGTTTGCTTCACCGTCAACCGTTTATAAATGCTAAATTAGGGATAAAAGATCCAAGCAATAACCAGTTTGACACTGACTAACTAAAATATCCCGTTATCAAACCCTGAAATATCATCAGGCACTTGTCCCATTTCCCCTTATCTCCAACGAATACAGATCCTTATAGATTTACTTTATTATTATTACCAATGAAAATATCTACCTTAATTCAGGAATAAAAAACATATACTGCTCTATTTAATGGAATGAAAGCAAAACATGTTCCCGATGACGATGGTGAGAGGGTGAGACCAACCCGAATTCATTTATTCAATCTTTTCCGGTTTATAAAGACTACCCACACGCTTTAAATATTTAGCTGAAAGTTGTGACAACTTAAATAATCGGTGAATTGATAACAGAGTACTACTTGTCAGTGTTCAAGCTAAGCAAGCCATCCTTCCTATCCCACGTTAGTTAGTTCTCCATGTCAGAATGAAAGTTGAGTTGATTCCAGCAGTTATTGAAGACAAATGGGAAGAAAACAAGAGTAGTAAATATGGTTGCTTATAAATAGATTCATTTCCTGGATCATTCATCATTAACAACTTTATATAAGCTTAGTTTATTTTCGAAACCTTTGGTGCGGTAGACATTGAACTAATGACTGCTGCTTATTCTGTGCTTAACAATTGCTGGGGAAATATATAAGCTTACAGACATTATATTTATTATAATCAATACACCACACTATTTTTTACTACTACGATCCCAACTCCAACCGAACCCCAAAACCTCAGTATCTTTCAAAACTGTCACGTTATATAAAAGGCATGAAAGAAATTACTCGGAAGTAAATTATAACTTTCTCTGCACTAACTAGGAATATTGTTTTGATAAATTTAGGCTATTTATAGCATAGTGCTTTACCGTGTACTCTACTGCATATTTAAATATTAAACTCGATAAGTAAACTATCCATGGCACAACTTTCCTGGAAGAAGAACAATCAACTTATGCAAAACAGCAGCATGTCCAAAATTGATCCAACCACCCATTAGAAAACTTGCAACCCATTGAACTCATAATTACAAAAAACCTAGCTGCTAAGAGCTACTTAAAGCCTATTGGTGTAATTGTAATAGAAAAGCTACTCTAATGTAAGACGATACCACAAAATAAAAAATAAAAAACATACCATGTATTTCTTGCAATTGAGAGTAAGCTAAACCACATCAAAGTCCCAAAACCAAACAATGAAAAGTAAAGTGAGTGAGAGAGAGATGATAAAATATGGGGATAAGCTTATAAAAGTAAGTTAGTGTAACTTGGTTGAACTTGATTTTGATTACTTATCATAAAGTCTACATTTTTTATGCCACTACTACTATTTTCTACTGATATGTCTGCTACTACTACTACTACTACTACTACTACTACTACTACTACTACTACTACTTCTACCTACTGTACTGTTACAACTACTACTACTTTTTACCCACACTTTTGTCGATAGAATCCTGACTTTTCTGCCTGCATAATTATTTATTGCAGATGTCTATCAACCACTTACACATCACAACTCACAATCAACCAACTTGCTCCTCTCTGCTAAACATGAATTTCTTCACGTTCACCTCTTCTCCTCTCTCTCAGCCGTGTTCAGACAGACAGACTGACAATGGAATAAATCCCCATCAACAACAATGATGATTACAAGAAACATGAATATAACCAATGCAATGCGGAATGCGAAGTTTTCAAAGCAGAATA
>JAQFZX010001084.1:0-36356 GCA_034682405.1 Hydroisotoma schaefferi | reverse complement strand
AAACGGGCTACTTTTCTGAGCATTTTTGGCTAAAAAATATTTGCTAACAGTCAATGTTTATGCCTCACCCAGTATATTATACGTAAAGTTTCATTTGGGTACACGACCGGGTCGCCAACGACATGATGGTCAACGACAGTAGAGTCAATGGACACGAGTGATGGTCAATGGACACGAGTGATGGTCAATGGACACGATGGTCAATGGACACGATCGCCAATGGACAGGATGGTCAATGGAAATGATCGTCAACGACAGCATTGTCAATGGACGCGGCATAATGGTCAACGACACCATGGTCAATTATTTTTGTGAAACTTCAATTCTTGCATGAAAAGAGTTTAATGCCACTTTATCATGCTTCGTAAAAAAATTTCATTTTTGGTTCAACTTAATTGAACAAAAGCCAATCTTATCTATTAAATTCTATAGAATAAAGTCTCCTTTTGTCTTCTTTGTAATAAAGAATACACGATACTAGAAAGAAGCTATATTAAGGTTGATACTGCAGTTTTGTTATTTTTAAACTAGACTGATAATTCACTATGCGGTTCAAAGCATTCCATTCCTTTTCTTCATAGACTCAAAACCCCATATATTGATTAATCTAATTATATAAAATAATAATTCATAATCTACTTAACAGAGGAGATTGATTTTAATTCAGTTTCCATTGACCGCTGTCGTTGACGATCATTTACATTGACCATCCTGTCCATTGGCGATCATGTCCATTGACTATATAGTGTGTCCATTGACTCTCCTGTCGTTACCATCCTGTCGTTGACCATCATGTCGTTGGCGACCCGGTCGTAGACTCGTTTAATTTAGGTGTTGGCCAATAGTCAATTCAATGCAAAAGTAGAGTAAATTCAGCATAAATAAATGTTACGAAATGAATGGGGGGATAGATAACCTTTGCGGAAGGTCATACCCTTGCCTTGATCTCCTAAATAAATTATACAATCAGTTGAAGAATGATAAAGTGTAAATGATGACAAGTATTTGATTCATATTTTTCAATCTTCTAGATACGTCGCTGTATAGCATGTCTGGAGTAATAAAACCTTAAGATAATTTCTTCTCAAAAACCTTGTTTTAAATTTATAAAACCCAATAAAAATATGGATAAACTAGTCTGTGTCCAAGATTTTGAACACGAAGCAATTACAAACGGCCTGGACAAGAATAAAGGACTTTATCTCCAATCCGGAGCAGATGATGAGATTACAACCCATGAAAACCGAAATGCCTATAATAGGTCGCGATTTTAATGCTTATCATCCTCCACATTTCGATAAGTGTTATGGTGATATATATAAGTGATTATGTCTCCCACACACACAGGATATTAATCGTTCCAAGAATGCTAAGAGATGTTTCGGAAAGAGACCTAAGTACAAGGATCCTAGGGAAGGGAGTAAAAGTCCCTTTTGGGATTTGTCCTATGGGATTCCAACGAATTATGCATCCTCTTGGAGAAATCGCATCCGCTCAAGGTCTACTCTCCATATTTACAATAAAAATGTACATAATCTACTAACAAATCCATTTTGAAACTCTCCAGCGGCCTATAATGTGGGTGGGGTCTTTACTCTAAGTCTTTTTGCAACTACAAGTATGGAAGAAATAGCCACAGCCGTTCCAAATGGACGTAATTGGATGCAACTTTTCGTCAATGCCGATAGGTTGTAGATATAATCATCAATCTTACGATTGACAGATAAATTATATATGAAGTTATGAATAAATGTTTCTGGAATCTGTAAAATAGATCCATAACAGAAAAGTTGATTCGTCGAACGGAACTGGCAGGATTTGAAGCAATTGTGATAACAGTTGATGCCCAATATGTTGGGAAACGGAGGCCAAGCAGACGGAATCCCCTCTCATTTCCCAAACATTTAACGTAATTTAACCTTCAACTTTACGTTAAATGGGGATCAGCGGAATTGACATGTCGTATTTCTTGAAATAATGCCCCCCGGGATAACGCCCCACTATACTTGTCCATGTTAAAATTAGGAATTTTGCCCTATCCTTGTGTCCATGTTAATAGAATTTCCAATTGTTCCTTCAAAGTAATATAATTTCTCAGGGGTATTATTTCAGGAAATACGGTATTTTTTACTTTAGATTGCCTAATTATGCTCCGGACGCTTCGCCTTCAGCGTTGGACTTTGATAATCTTCATTCTGCATTTGATTATGGACTAAATTGGTCAATTATTCGATGGCTCAAAAGGTTATGAATACTTTACAAATAAGCTTTGAAGTTTTAGCATAAAAAGGATATACTTCCATCCAACTTCCTAAAATTATTAAATAAATCTATGCAGAACCACAACGTTGCCAATAATTATAAAAGGGATTCAAAGGGGTGAAGATGCATTGCTAGCTGTTCAAGAGGGTGTGGATGGTATTTGGATTTCTAATCATGGAGGTAGACAACTGGGCAGTTCCAGGTCTACGGTAACCTTCATCCAAACTGATCATAACCCTTTTTAACTAAATCACATCCATTTATACCCATTTTTTTTATCCGACAAATATTCCAGATTTCCATACTACCGGAAGTAGTAAAAGCAGTAGGGGGAAGGTGTGAGATTTACATAGACAGTGGAGTGACTCGAGGGTCTGACATTTACAAAGCCATTGCTTTAGGAGCTGACATGGTGGTGGAAAGCTTTACTTTAATAAATTAACATAATATATAACTCCATCCAAATTAGACAACTTAATTTCTATAATTTCAAGGTTTTTGTTGGAAGATCAGTAATATATGGATTGGTTGTGGGAGGTGTTCAAGGGGCGACCAAAGTCATGGAAATCCTTAGAGAAGAACTCGATTTGACTATGGCCCTTTCCGGTAAGTATACAACTTTAAAAGCACCTTATCTTGACCTTTTTCCATGTCAACATCATCCTACGAATCGAGATAATCTCATCCTACAACATTTACTTGAAAAAGTATATCATTTATTTTTTCTATTTCATTTCAGGAGTTGCGTCTATAAAAGAACTTACGGCGAAATACGTCGCCCAATCTTCAACACTCTAAACTAAATTTGTAAAAATAATAAAATGAATAGAGAATACATAGGTTAATTGATAGCAAAATATACATTTATTTTATTTACTCTCGTAAGAGATTATGTGTAATATATTTACAAGTGTTTTGTTCCTTTAGTCTAAGCACTTTTAGTAGTAATTAATTAGTTTATAGTTCTCGGACTCCGTAAAGATCGCATACGGCTAGGAGGCTCGTCCTTTCTCACTAAAACTGATAGTTTTTCCCCGAGTAAAACTTCCACACCCACGTCCTCGAACTTTAATCAGACATGAGATAATTAAAATCAACATTTACCCTTTAATTTCTAATGAAGTTAGGTCCCTTAAAATATATTACCCACCCTAAATCCAGTAAGGTATAAGCTGGTGAGCTGTTTCATATTCAGAAATCCGTTAATTACAACTTCTGAAGTAAGTTTTGCTTGGGAATCCTCCGGCATGTCGACCAAGATTAGCGAGAGCTTCTGCACAGCTAAAATATAATACACACATTACATATAAAAATTAGAGTTTACCTTCCCATTTTAAAACTTCAAACTCACTCTCAAATGCTGCAAGCCTTCTTGCCAAAATCTGATTGAACTTTACTGCCGTTTTTGAATCCCAAAGCTGCCTACAGTCTTGGAATCCCAATGTTAAAGTCCTCAAACCCCCATTGGACACACGGGCCAAAAGTTTCAAACAATCCTCAAACCGTCCTTCGTTAACCGAAACGGCAACTTCAAAACTAGTCAGCCCCGGAAGAAGGCCAATCATTCCAGCCAATCCCTGCAGATTCTTCCTATTTGGTCGAAAGTTGCATGATATTTTCAATTCCTTCACATGTTCGAAACTCTCCTCAGGTTCTGTCCTTAATCTGGGCGGAAATAGCAGCCGAAAAGGGGAGAATAGTCCGATGGCCCATGTTCCAAAGTTTTTCAACTCGAGGGTCTTAACTTTAGGCAAATTTAGAATAAACTTGTTCATCGAACCTACTCGATACCCTTCCACGTTCCAGTTCCTTAGGACAGTCAATCGTTCCATTTTTGGAAGAATAAGGTCCATCCCTCGACGCTCTCTTTCACGAACATATCTAGCGAAAGACTGTCCTCCAACCTCTCCCTCTAGAATAAGAATCTCAAGAGTACGAGAAACGGTTTGGAGAAATGCAGTTAATCTGGGTCCAACCCAGTTCCCTTGAAGGGTATCGATTCTCAACCCGGATAATTGGGGGAATGGAACATTAGCCAGGAACTCTAACCCATC
The DNA here is from genome assembly GCA_034682405.1 of Hydroisotoma schaefferi. Lineage (NCBI taxonomy): Eukaryota > Metazoa > Arthropoda > Collembola > Entomobryomorpha > Isotomidae > Hydroisotoma > Hydroisotoma schaefferi. Next base: position 32,040 of record JAQFZX010001084.1, on the reverse strand, counting down.
GTTTCCAAGATTAGACCTTGATAAAGTCATCTCACGGAGTTGTCGATTTAGTCCTAGACTTTCTAAAATCCTGTAGAATTTCATAAGTAAGGTTTCGCTGTCTTGGAAGTTTGTACGGATTTTTATTAGGTTCGGCAGCTTTTGTAAAAATTCCCCCAGGAAGGCCAGTGTTCTTTCGGGATCTCCGTGAAGGCTTGACTCACTCAGAGTAAGTTGTAATTGCCGAACGGAACGCATAGGTCCGATCGCTTCTAAAGGATTATGCTCAAAAGGGCTCCAGTCTGCGTTTAATCCGGTGAGATTTATAAGGCTGAGGAATTCCATGTTCCGGAGGGACGATGGGAAATGCCGGATCATAAAGTTACTCAGGGTAGAGCCAGGAGTACCATTTCCAACGAATATATTGAATGATTTAAAACAAGGTCCGTAGGAGGAGATAAACTGGGTCATATCCGGACAGGTAGACACGTCCGTCCCATTTTCCTCTACTTTTAGGAAAATACGGGCCTTACTAACCGGAAAGTTCCGTGAGGAACTACCCGGAGTAGTGGAAAACGCTAGTAAATCCTTGACTGTAAATAAAGACCTCGGTTTATTCAAGGTTAGCTCGGATTTGGGGGCTAGATACGGCCCAGACCAGTTCATCCAATTTGGACAGGTTAATCTACAGGATAATAGGGTCTCACGGTCCATGAAAGAAAACATTCTCTGGATAACCTGAAAAAAACCAGTCGTGTTCTTATAAACAAAAATTACAATCATCATAAGTTTGATGACAAAAAAATGTAATTATTACGTCTTGAAACAGCCAGATTTCTTTATCCGTCACTTTTATCCTTAGATAATCAACAAAGTCCTCTACTTTGCCTTCGATAGTATTATTTTCGGACCCATTCTCCTCTGTTTTGACATCTAAGGCTGCAATTGAACGGACAACCGGACCAATAATGTCACTGCTCATCATTATAATTTAATTTAAAATATTCCAATCCGGACAAATACTTTTGAAAGGTGTTCAGCGAAGAAAGGATGAATATGAAGTGGTCGTCCACATTTTTGCTCCATAAAATATTTCCTTGGACAGTTTCCAAGGGACATTTTACCTAGGTAAAGGGGAGATGGATTATCCTAAAGATTAGGCCAGCATCACAATCCTTTGGCTTGGGCTAAAAATGCAGAGACCTCATCATAATCTCTTCTTCGTATTCAACCCCTTCCCTTCCTTCTCCAAAGTATTTTTCATATAAGGACCTACTCGTGGTAAACTAAGGTATTTTTGTAGCCAAATCCTGAGAGAACATAAGCAGAGTTTGTACGTCTAGGGTTTTACAATAAGCCTTTATTTCTACGTGAAATAAGAAACCCGTAAAGAAACTATTATTGGAACAAATAAACAGCTTTTGTATTTATTATCCGAGCTTTGGAAATTGTAGTTAAAACTACCTACGCACTACCTTTAATTAAAACATGCACTCATCCGAAGCGTCATTTAGCGTAGGCCAAAGGATTATAGTTGAAATACATGATAGTTTTAGGTTAAAAATACATCCCAGTTCCACTGTCTTAACCCTCTGAATTGAGATTTTATATTCTAAAATGACTCTGGAAGATTTTAAAGATTTACGACCAAAAACTAGATCTAAAATCTCTCCCTTACTTCTACTTAAAATCCCTTATCTTGGTTGAGTGTGGTTAAACTTGGTTCAATATAATAAATTCCGTATAAGGCTCAGCCCCATCAACTGCCAACGCTTCAGATGGATTGGCCACGACCTGGAATTGAATAGGCAAACTGCCGGATTCCGGAATAGAGAAGAGTTGATGGTCCGGGTAGATTTGTTCCTCGTGAACATTTATCTCACGCGGCCCATCTTCACCGTCAATCTCAGCCTTAACCAGCCCTGCCGTAGTAGTTCCAGCCGCTGCTTTCCTCGCCTTAGAATTCCCACCTTCCACGGGGATATGATTTGTTCGGATGTGTGCGGCCAAATTGACAGCCTGAGTGAATCCTTTCTCACACTCAGGACACTTGAAAGGTTTTTCATTTTTATGCGTTAGTTCATGTCGCCTTAGTTTACTCGAGTTTGTGAAGGTTTTGGAGCAAGAGGAGCACTGATAAGGCCTTTCGCCCGTATGTGACCTTATATGAATCTTCAACTGACTTCCTCGAGAAAAGGACTTGTTACAAGTATTGCAGACATAGGGTCGCTCTCCTGAGTGAGTTCTCATATGCAATTTCAAATGGCTCATGTGGGTGGATCCGTGTTTGCAGATTTGGCAGTAGAACCTGTATTCCTTTCTATGCTGGGTTTGCTGATGCAGTTTGAGATTAACGGGGGTCGCAAAGGTCCGCTCACACAATTCACACTTGTAAGGCTCTAGGTCCAGTTCTTTATGCTTCGTTTGGTGGTAGCGGAGATAGGCCGGTTGTGAAAAGGACTTTGAACAGATCTCGCATAGGTAGGATTTCTCTCCTGTGTGGCTTTTTAGATGATCCCGGAGTCTATGGGCCCGGAAGTAGCCGCGGGGACAGGCTTCGTGGGTGCATCGCAAAGGGGGCTCCGAGGGATGGCTCAGTTCGATGTGGAATTCTCGTTTAATAGTAGTGACGAAGGACTCGTTGCAATGGATACATTTAAATGGACGTTCCCCTGTGTGAACTACCCGTGTGTGGGTTTGAAGTTCGGATTTGTTCCGAAATGTGAGACCACAATCCGGAATCTCGCAGATCAGGACCTTTTTTAGGGCTTGAGTTAAAGAATGCAAATATTTAGAAACCTTGTGCTCATACTTATTAAGTTTAACGTTTATATAAGTTTTGGCTAATCTTTAGCAAACTTACTGGATTTACGTTCAGCGTATTTTTCTCCATGTTCTAACAACGTGTGTTTGGCTAACAAGACTTGCCTCTTGAAATTTTTATCACAAACGGTACATGAAAACGGCTCCGCTATTCCTTGAAAAAGATTGAAAAGTTATTAGGCACAACGCACAAGACAGGCACTCCGTTTTCGATAAAATACTGTGAAATCTCTGTAAATATTCCAAATTAGGACACAAATTAATTACCTAAATGTTGCTTTTGGACATGAGATTTCATTTTAATCAAAGTACTAAACCAACGCAGACATTTCTCTTGCGAACATCTAATTCTAACTCCAGTAACCCCTTCTTGGTTGAAAGATATCACTGAGCCGGGTTCAATATTTTTCCTGACGCTTAGCTGGTCAAGAACTGGATCTGACTGGACCTCATCACCAGACTTTACATAGAACCCTTCATAAGTTTGTCCATCCTCGGCTAGAAGCGTTACGGGGATTTTTGAAATGGAGTTTTTGATACGATTTCTTTCTGTCCTAGTCCCACTTTCCTTTCCTTTCTTTCTTATTCTCTTCCTACTAATAGATCGACACTGGGAAACCGCCTTGGCGATAACTTCTTTCCAATCCTTCTTATCATCCAACAATCGCTTTGAACCCTTCGAAAAGGAAGAACCACCAACTAATTCTTGATCCTCGTTGCTTCCATCGTGAAATAAACTGTCCAATTCATCACCCAAAACGTCATCATCAAAATTCGAATTAGATGATGAAAAAGGACTAGCGTTTTGTCTACCGAGGTCCTCATGACTGGGAGACCACTCCGGATCTGGAGAGTCAGAATCAAGACAGGCGAGGAATTGTTCCGGTTCCTCAGCAAGTTCTAACTTCACCATCGAAGGGTTTATTAAACCGAAATTAGTTACTGCATCAACATCACTCTGGCTTTCTTTTTTCGAATCCTCCTCCTGACATTCCTCTCTTTCGTATTCTTGAAAACTTTCGGCAAAATGTTTGGGCCGCTTTATAACTCTACCATAGGAAGTACGAGGGAGTTGCAGTTTCGGCGATTGAAACCTCTTGGAAGACCTCAAAGGCTTTACAAACATATCTTCCTCATTATTGGTTAAAATACATGTTGATTTATCTTTTGTAAAGTTCTTTTTCTTAGGACGACCTAGCTTCTTGGGTTCCTTTTTCACAAACTGCTTTCCAATATCTAAAAAGATAATAGTACTATTTTTATAGCCATTCCAACATCCATATAATCCAGGATATTTCATGATAAAACTAACCATTCATAATTTCCACCCGCAGTTGATGAATTCCCGTCCCGATTTCATCAATTGGGTCTTCCGCAACTCCGTCATTATAAATATTACAATCAATAATCCCCGATTCTTGGAAACTATTTTTAAGTTTTTCGAAAACTTCGTCACGAAAAAACCCCCAAGTCCTCTCAAGCTCTTCCACTTGTTCAGCTAAATCTCTCGTTTTTGTTAAGATTTCTTGACAAACTGGACAAAGTGGAGCATTTAGGTTGCTAAATGTTGTTTCCAGCAATGAGGTCACTTTCCTGGAAGCGTGCAGCTTCAGGACTTTGAATATACAAACAAGTTGGAGAGATTCAGCGTCAATTCCCAGCGTCCCTTTGCTAGAATTTAGTGGCAGGATTGAATAACAGATAAGACAGCGATGCTCTGGTTGATTCGTCGACGAGAAAGGGGCAGGTTTGGGGTCAATGCTTATCAAAGATAACACAGTAGTAGTATCCTCGTCAATGCCTGTGACAAGCTCCAACGTAGGTTGTTCTATCATCTTCTCTTTGGCTTTACAGTCCTCCATCTTTGGATAACCTATGGACAAGATAAGAACAATAGTGTATCCTTTATTAGCAGATTTTTATTGAAATTGCTTTATTTTATTTACTTTTTGGTAAATATTATTAGAGCTTGTAGTTTTCAGTCCTAAGTCCTTTTTGCCGCTATCTTTGTCTAAAATGAAACTGCAGCCAGAACTTTGTCCATGAATCCATAAATCCTATAAAAGTCTGAAAAAACTAGAGTATTTTTATGGAAATTGTTTAAAAATTTGGTACTTTATTTCTTGAATTCACTAAAGCAGGATTCGGTTCATTTATTGGAGAGATACTAAAAACCAAAAATCTATAATACCCAACTGTCTGAAACAGTCAAAAGTGTAGGTTTTTTGGAAACAGAAACGCTGTAATTCCAGCCATGATTAGTGCGTACAAAAGGCGCAACAAGAAAACAAGTACCCTAAATCCTCACCCATATGCCGCGGCTTCTATATTAAAAAAGAAGATATTTAAGCATGTTTAACATAAGAGAGATACCCTTTTTCACATTTAAAGGATAGGCGTGCAGCATAATTAACGAGGGCGGCATATGGGCGAGGATTTAGGGTATATTTGAAGGATTAACGTCTAGTAGTTACAGTATAAAATAAGTCTAGACTTCATGGAATTAGCACACAGAAGTTAAAAGGTTTAGGAAAACTGGATCCGATAAACTAACTAATTAATAATTGAACTTATTTAAAATTCAACCTATTACTAAAACTAACTAAGTAGATTAATAGGATCGTAGAAATCTGTACTTAGTTGGACATCCTTCCTAGATAAACTTAGTAAATACTTACTACTATTTATATAATTTATAATAAATAGTATTTCTGACTGGTAAAAGTAATTAATTAATTTCCATAATGACAACAGTTCCATGTGCCCTTTTAGTGTGTTGCATAAGATTGCAGGGTTTGATGAAGGACTTTTCACAAAATTGACATTTGAACTCTCTCTCCTGAGCATGTATTAGTTCATGCCGCCTCAGTTTCCCACTTATTGCGAAAGTCTTTTCACAGATTTGACATTGATACGGCCGTTCTCCCGTGTGCGTTCTCATATGAACTCTCAACTGGCTCGTGAGTCGGAACGTCCTCGAGCAAACCTCACAACTGTAGGGTTTTTCTCCTGTGTGGGATCGCATGTGGATTTTTAAAATACTCAAATGTGTGACTCCCTGTCCACATATTTCGCAATGGAACCGGTACTCGTTCCCGTGTTGGGTTTGTTGATGAAGTTTTAAATTCTGGGCTGAGGTGAAAATACCTTCGCACTGTTCGCAACGATATCGGTTGATTGGATTCCCTTCGTGGATTGACTGGTGAATTTTAAACTGAGACAACTGGCCAAACGACTTGGAGCAGATGTCACATAAATAAGACTTTTCTCCCGTGTGGGCTTTCGTATGCTCCCTAAGTCGATGGGGGCGGTAGAAACCACGCGGACAGTATTCACACTTCAAGGGAGGAATGTCGGGGTGAGCCTGTTCTGTATGGAATTCTAGCTTCACTTTTGTCACAAATGAGGATTCTAGGGCAGCAGTATCGGGACAGAGGGTACATCGGAATGGACGCTCTCCTGTGTGGACAGAACGGACATGATTTACTAATGTTGCTGGGTTTCGGAACGTTTGACCGCAATCTTCATACTCGCAAGTGTGTGTCTTCCTTGCTGAAAATTTATTACAAATTAAAAGTTAGTCCCTAGCTAGAATTTAGAGGCTAAGATTTAGATTTAGTTTAAGGATTCTTACTTGACTTCCCGTCCAGATATTCTACCCCGTGATCAGCCATGTGCTTTCTAAGGAGACCTGGCAGCTGGAAACACTTATCGCACATGCTACAAGAATACGGCTTTGCGATCCCTACAAAAAAAGATACTATGTTTAGGTCAAAGTCATTAGAAATATAGTTGAAGAACAGGCTTATTCCGCACCAATGTACAACTTACCTAAATGCTTCCGCTTAATATGGACCTTAACTTTGGTCAACGTGCTAAAAGTGCGGCGACAGCCCTTTTCAGAACATCGTATCCTTATTCCGGGTAAACTCTCTTCTATAAAGATAACTTCACCGGCATTTGGAATAGCCACAATTTCGACAGACTCTGCTGGATCCTGAATTTGATCTTGAACTTGCTCTTGATCAATCTCCGCATCCTCCATAACCACCTCTACATTCTCTCCAATAGCAAACGTCTCTAATTCCAAAACAGACTTTTCCTTATCTACTACCGTCTCCGTTAATACCGTCTCCGTTTCCTCTTTCATAAAAAATCCATCATAGGACTCTCCATCCGCCATAATTTTTATAGGAATTTTCGAAAAGTTCTTCCTAGATTTCCCTTCCTCAGTTCTTTCCAAACTTTCATCATCATCTCTAACCCGCGCTCTACTCTTTCTTTTAGTTTTTCTTTGCGTTCTTGAGGTTCGATTTTGTTTCGCCTTTTTACTTTTCGGAGGTCCTTCTTCATCTCCTGTGAGTTCTTTTGTCAGATCTTCTTCCTCCGCTTCGCCGTCAATCTCAAAATCCATATCATCATCCGAACCAGATGAGGAGTAGTCACTATCTACTATCTGGTACTCTGCTTGGTCCAGCCCGTGACCTGGGGACCACTCTGGATCTTCTTGTTCAAACTCTTCCTCTTCTTCGTTTTCCGAACTTTCCATTTCAACTTTGGGAACCAGGATCCCTGCAGTTTCTGAACTGTCGTCCAATTCTTCATCCTCTTCTAATATTGCGTCGTCAAGATTTTGGGCATATGATCTGAACATTTCCGGTCGTTTGATAACTCTTCCTCTGGAAGTTCGTTTCACGGGTTCTTCCGGTTTCACCTTCACCTCTACGGCTGATGGAGCCGTTGCTCCTTCGTCCCCTTCTTCCTTAATTTGCTGTTTAGCTTTTTGATTCGGCTTTCGACCTTTTTTCTTCTTAGACCCAAGATCTATACGACACAAAAGAATTACATAATTAAAATACTTTCTACTAGTAAAAAAGCATCAATTTCTTCTGTAATTTTAGTCTGTTTGGCTTATTTTTGACCTCCAAAAGTCAAGGGTCGTCACCAAACGTTCGAGTTGTGCCCAAAAAAGACCAAGAAATACAACTTACCTAAAATATGCCTCCTAAAATTGTGAAATCTCTCATCTCTGGAAACTGCAGGCTGTATAATTTCCGCAGCTGGTTCCGCAGCGTCAGCGGCTGTCCCTTCTACCGGTTGAGTAGCAGCATCCTCAGTACCACCAACACCAAGGTTGACATCCGTGACCTTGACATCGCTACCAGTAAGGGTAGAGGACAACACTTCCTCCGAATCGGCCACCATCTTCCGAACAGCGTGCACTTTCTCCTTAAGTTTGACCTCCAAACTGGCTATTTCCTCCTTGATTTCGAGCAATTCCTTTGAAATCTCTTCACAAGGTTTGCACAGCGGAAGGGCCTCTGTCCTTAAATTCCACGACGACCTCATCTTTGGCTTCACATTTAGGAGGTCGCAGAGACAGCCAAAAATCTTTTCCTTGTCACTTTCACCTTCAGGCGCTGGTCCTGACGCGGACGCTGCAGGTTCCGTGTCCCCATCGCTGTTCCGCTCTTGAGGAAAGTCCTCCTCGTACTTTCCACATAAAATGCAGAAATAAGAGACCAAAACGTCCGGATCCGGAATTATTTCAAAATCTTCTATAATTTTTTCTGTCATCTCGTCGTCTGTCTCTGCCTCCTCCTCCTTCCTTAATCCCACCACTTCCTCCATACTACTAAAAACCTCGTTTATTCAGCCACAAAACCAATTACAAGTAATCAAACATTAATTACTCAATTAATTAATTTTGTAATTTAAATATTAATTAAAGCCTCTGGGTCTTTATTTATTGTAAAAATAGCAAAAACAAATGAGTAAAACAGCTCGGACTAATTTTGCCACCTTTTCCTAAATCTGTTTTTATCCGCGCCAAAATTCAAATTTCCGTTAAATCATTCTCCAAAATTTCTTCTCCGGTCAGAAAAGAAATTTTAGTTTAGTTTTTCAGAAAAAATAGTTGGAATTTTGAAGACAGGCCCAAGAAATTTTACAAATTCTTGTTATTTTTAAAGAAAGGAGAGGAAAGCGGAGACTTTTTGAACCGTAAATCGGCGTAATTTGTTGTTATAAATTAACTTACCGTACCGTTACCGTTTTGAAAACTTAATTCCCCGACCCCGACAATAACCCGCAGCTGCCCGTTAGCATCCTATCCTTTACATGTTAAACAGGGATATCTTTCCCATGTTTAAACAGCCTTTAGTCTAACAAAACATAATTTATTGTCGGACTCGGAATTACACGTTACGGTAATCCGGTTTTCAGAAATTTTACTGGGTGTTTTTTTAAAATTTGTGTAGTAAAAATGGCATCTTCAGGAGGATTGAAAACATTCGAAAGATTTTCAACGAGCTTGCCAAAAGCGGATAATGTGGACCCCATCACTCACACACAGTAAGAATACAGGGGGAGGGGGGTTATTTTATTTATAGGGAGTTGCTGTGGGTGTGCCGGGTATTAATGTACTGTATTTTTTTATACCTAGAAACCCGGTGACAACAGGGACGAGCGTGCTAGCAATGCATTATGACAAAGGGGTGATAATGGCTGCAGATATGCTCGGAAGTTACGGAGCTCTTGCTCGGTTTCGAAATATTAACCGGCTTCTTAAAGTGAATGATCAAGTTATAATCGGATGCACAGGGGATTATGCTGACTACCAGTATTTACAGGCCATTATTGAACAGATGGAGTGAGCAATACTTAATTTAAGAAGCTATTGGACATCATTTACCCTATATCCTCGCCCATACTCCGCCTTCGTTAATTATTTCCGCACGCCGATCCTTTAAATGTTAAAAGGGGCATCTTATTTTTATATATGTATAAGCCGCGGCGTATGGGCGAGGATTTAGGGTAATTTATCTAAATAGTTTTGTCAAGTAGGAATGATTTGTTGTAGAATTGATGAAGCAAGTCACGACGACGGATTTGGAACGACTGCTCGATCTCTGCATTCCTGGTTGACCAGAGTTTTATACAACAAACGATGCAAGTTTGATCCATTCTGGACCACTTTCTTGGTCGCTGGTGTGGACATTACTGATGATGGAGAAAGGAAACAGTTAGAAAGAAATATCAACTTCACGTTTCATACGTTGATATTTTCAGAGTGGGGTTGGTTAAACTTATCGTCTTCCCCGGTTTGACTTTTTTAGGTACCTTGGCTTCGTGGATAAGATAGGAACGGCCTATACTGATACAGTGATTGCCACAGGATATGGGTCAATGCTGGCCACTCCCATGATGAGGAAGCTTGTTGAAGATAAAGCAAGGATAAATGTCACAGGCGGAGAGATAACTATCCATGAGGCGATGACAAAACTTTCAGAACCTGCGAACATTGCCAAGATTTCTGAAGCCGAGGCTAGGAACTGTGTTGATGAATGCATGAAGGTTATGTATTATAGAGATGCTCGGGCTTTTAATAAGGTGGGCTTTTATTTTAACGCTTTGGATTTTTAATGGATGAGAACTTAACTTGTGTTTATTTGGATTTTAGTACCAAATTGCTACTATCCCGGTTACGGGAGAGCCAGCTCGAATTGAAGGACCCTTTGAAGTTAAAGGAGAGTGGGGAGTTGCTCACTTTATTCAGTAAGTTATTAAAAAAAAAACACTACTAGAAGAATTACTTCCATATTTAAATCCTGAACTTTATATGTATTTCTTTCTTAGTGGCTACGAGTAATCTTAATTGGAATTGAAATCTAAGGCTAAAAAATTCAACCCTACTTTTACTCTCACTGTTTGGGCATTCTTTGTATTGGTACGTTTTATATTAAATCCGCGATAAATAAACGAATTGTATCTTGAAAAACTATAATAGTTTCCTGCATTATTTTTACGCCGCTCTATCTTTCCTTTATCAAATGCACTCACCTCTGACTCATCTATCTCTTGAAAAATAAAATAAAGTTCGGGACAAAAACCCCTCCTTAAACAAGTCAAGATTCCCATTTATTATTACTCATCAAGTCACCTTATAAAGGGAAACAAAAAATTCAGACAATTAGAAAAAGATAAACATCCCAAATCTCCTGCTCCACTCTGAAGGATCCAAGACGGTAATTTGAAAGATGTTTGTGTTGTTGAATCTTCTTAGTTTTCGAGTGTGTTGTAAAGAACTACAATCGTCTACCACGTCGACCTCCCTTCCTCCTGGTTGAATCAGATGGAATAGGAGTGACATCTTCGATACGTCCAATCTTCATTGACGAACGGGCCAACGCTCGGAGTGCAGACTGAGCTCCAGGTCCTGGAGTCTTGGTCCTGTTTCCACCCGTTGCCCTAAGTTTAATATGAAGAGCTGTAATTCCCAAAGACTTGCACTTTTCTGCAACATCCTGAGCCGCTAACATCGCAGCGTATGGAGACGCTTCGTCACGATCTGCTTTTACTTTCATTCCTCCTGTGATCCTAGCAATTGTTTCCCTGTTGATTCATTCATAATAATAATCATCAAAATTATTTTTAAAACATCTCCAACAAAATACCTACACGCTACATCTTCTTTATACCAAACTAAATGAACAATTCCAATTTAAAGAACTCAAAACAAACGAGACTTCCATAATTAAATGAAGTATCGAATTCTCTTTATAGAAAACAATTGGACTAGCTGGACGCTTTTAACATACGATTAACGGTGCAGGTTTCATTACGTTTTTCGGTCAGATACACAGAATTGCCATAATTTCATGAAAAAGGTCACAATTTCTGACCGTCTGCTGATCTCTGACGAAGTTACTGGTTCCCCTAACTTTAAATAGTCTTCGTATCCAGACTAAAAATTAAAATTCGACCGTTTTTCCTAATCAAACTGTTCAAAATTGTAAATGCCAAAAAAGTAGATACGCTTTTAAAATAGGCAACTGGAACTACCCTAAATCCTCGCCCATACCCCGCGTGTAATATACATACAGTTATTTCGAAGCATATTTAACATGTTAGAGATACCCCTTTTAACATGTAAAGGATAGGGGTGCGGCGTAATAAACGACGGCGGTCTGTGGACGAGGATTTATGGTAAACTTTTAATGACAGCAGCGTTGAATTGCAAACTCTCCCCGGCTCTAAATTAATTTCAACCCCAACCTGCATTATTCCTTGTAGTTTCCGTGTCATAAAAATACACCAAAAACACCATTTTCGAAACCGCAAACTCTCCCGTTCAATTGTATACCTTAAAAACTCGATTAAAATCCTTAAAAACTTGTATAAAAAAGGGCTAAATAGAGGACAAACCTCCCAGACAGATCCGTGACATGGACGAAAGTGTCATTAAAACTGGCGTAAATGTGGGCAACTCCGAATACCATTTCTCCATCCCTGACCTGAGGTCCCAACGAGACTTGGGCCTCCTCCTTCGGCGCACGAACCTTTCGCGGACCCATCTTTTTTTAACCTTTAACCTTTTAACCTGAAATTATCAAAATTAACCCAATATTATTATTACTACTTTATAATACAATGGAGAGGTCAGATTAAGGTCACCCAACAAATCTTAATAAATCTGACCTTTTTAATTCACTGAAAAATAGTAGAAGAAATGAGACCACGAGGCAAACCGTACAGATTGATGAATGGAACAAGAGTTGATTTGGATGTTGAAGAATAGAGAGAGCCAAATGGGCTGACTTGAGCGACACTTCTTCTTCACGGCAACTACTCACACTAACTCTCAAACACAATTCTCTAATACCCTAATTATCAAAATAAATACCCCGAGCAGGAAAATTATATTTATATTGAAATTATCCCACAAGAGTGGTGCATTCCACTTGGTCACCCTCTAAATCCTAAATTAATCCACATTTACCCCTGTTTTTATAAGAATTACATCTAGGTTGACGATTAAAAAAACCGATGTAATTTTAATTACCTAGATTAAGAATGGGAAATTAATTAAAATAATATACTTGCAAACATTGATTGCATTGTTCCGTGTGTTAATGTTAACTAGAACATTTTAAGCTCTGAGATGAATTTATTTATTTTCTTGTTTCTTTATTATATACTGTTAAAATTAAAATTAAATTATCTAGTCCATCACTCTTTAAAAATTTATGAGTAGAATAATTTAAAATGTCTTATTATAAAATCGTATTCCTCTTATTTTATAATATAAAACTCAAAAAACCAATGTATCATAGTAAAAAATAATTTTTATCGCCACAAAATAAATTGGCAGGATCGGTTACAAATTAACCAGGAATAGTTACAAAAATATGAAAAAGGTCAAATTTAAGTAACCTCACAGCGTCACAGCTCCTAGAATAATTCCACCCAATTGAAATAAATACGGTTACCGTTAGAATCTTTTTTAACACGGGACAATTACCCATTTAAACATTTAAATAATAGTCTGCGGCTTAATTAACATGGGCGGTTACTTATAACTGTTAAAAAAATAAAGGCCCAGAGGGGGGGAAACTCTATATATATAAATCCGTTATTTCAGTAGGTTGATTGATAGTTTGGATGATAGAGGGCTACCTAGTCTCAAATTTGGGTTAGTAACTGAGAGTGATAAAGAAAGAGAGGAAGTCAGTTGCTGGGAAGATTGGACGGAAGGATCATCCACCAAATTATACTCCTCTTCTTTTTCTAAACAAAACAATCCGGGGGATCCACCTCAGCAAAAAAAATACAACTCGGTAAGTTTACCCAAAAAAAACCCCCTATTTTAATAACAAATTAGCCAAATTGTTCATATTCTAAGGTTAGTGGGGCTTAATTGTAGGGGAAATAAGGGAGGAATACTTGTCCTTTTAATAATAAATAGGGGGAATAGCCAAATCCCAAGTTTTTTATGATGATAGTTTCTTCAGGTTAATGGCCGAGAGGAGGAGGGTGAGTGAGTGAGTGGAGGAACTGGAGGAGATGGTTGGATTGGATATTATTCACACCCTTTTGTTCTTATTTGTTTACTCAGTTTTTAATGTCATTTTAATACAGTTTTTCAGAGTCATTTTAAAAACATTTTAAAGTTTAACAATTAATCCGAGGATCCGAGAGGTTTAGTAAAGGATTAAATTTAGTTGGGTGAATCTATTCCTAGTTTAAAGGTTTTTAAATCTGTTTTTAAGGTGATGGTTTGTGGAATAATTACCGTATACCGTATTTCCGGAAATTATTCCCCTCCCCCGTAAAAATTACTCCCCCCTCGAAAACATCTCCCTATCCTTTCCATGTTAAAAATTAAAAGTCGCCCTATCTTCCCCATGTTAAAAGTTTTTTCAATTTTTGCTTTGATAATTAACTCCCCCGGGGAGTATTTTCCGGAGACACGGTATACTCGAATGGCGTCCCGGGACACTTATTAATTGTTTTTAGTTTTTTAGGGGTCAAATTTAACATACAGTTAAATGGGGCTTATTGGGTTATTAATTTTAATTAATGGGGGGGGGGGCACTATTCAAGAGGGGATACTATTCGAGTATATACGGTAATTGTGATTTTAAAAAGTAGAGAAAAGTACAGGATTGGATTACTTATAGACGGGGAAATTACTGAATTTATTTAAGCAGTAATTAATTGATGTTAATTTAATTTAATTTTTAAAGTTTGGCATTATTATTTTCAGGTTCCCGTAGAAGAGTTGGATGATCTTGATAAATAATTCGGACAGGGTCAGAAAACTCTGAGGGAAAGTAGCCTTACGTTTCTTAGCTTCATGTTATGTTGGTGGATGGACCTTCAGTAAAATTGGGGACAATTATTTACAACTTTTTGGTTCGTAATTGTTGTCCTCCTTGGGCTTTAAGTTTTTAGAACGATAGGTCAATGTGGTGGTGCTGAAAGGGTTATATAATCTAGTTTTCATGCTCCAAACTCTACAAATGACGAAGTAATGAAGTTTTTGGAAGGAAATATAAGGAATTGAAGTTTGTTTAAACTTAGGAGTGAAATTAAAATCGGCCTAATGTGTCCATCTCCGTAATTTTTGCTTGGTAAGTTACCTGAACATGGTTATAATTATAACTGTTGGATACCCTCTAAAACCCCTTCCATATGCCGCCGCTTTAAAAAATATACATTTGAAGCATATTTCTCATGGAAGAGATACCCCTTTTAACATGTAACGGATAACATGCGGCTTAAATTAACGAGGGCGGCATATGGGAGGGGGTTAAGGGTAGTATAATTATGATATTTTATTAGTGTTGTTTGTGTTGATTAGTAGGGGATTGTCTCTGTCTCAGTGAGGTGTGTGTTGGACCACTTTTATAGTGGCCAGTTTCTGATTCACCCTGGCTGGACAAGTGAGACTTCGTGACCAGTTCGCTGCGCTGGAGCGGGCTATGCGGGACTGGGAGTTGGTGGACAGCGATAGATTTTCATTCGAAGACTCTGATCGTTTTGAAGAGGACTCCCTATGTTCATGGATCTCAGAACCCGAGTCTCTCTGCAACAATTGGAGGGGATGGAAGAAATCTAACTTTGTCAACAATCCCAATCCAGTACTCAACAATACGGGAATTGTTGGAGCAAGTAGTTGTCCATCCTCCACCCAAAATGGACTTTGTAGCGGGTATGGGAAGAAACCGGCGGTGGATCCACTCTCTCCGGCTGGACGGCTTAACTTGGTCGAAATGGCTGCCAAGATTGTGGCTTCTCACATCCCCTTTGAGATGGTCGAAAGGTTCTATCCTCCCGTTCCGGAACAACTTCAACTACGAATTGCGTTTTGGAGCTTTCCTGAGCATGAGGAGGACATTCGGCTCTACTCTTGTTTGGCTAATGGTTCTGCGGAAGAGTTTCAAAAGGGAGAACGGCTTTTTCGGAATGATAGTGTCTGCGATATCTTGCAAATAGGTGGGTATAGTTTGTTCGCATTTGAATTGGAATATTTATTGTTAAAAGTGGAAGTATGAATTAATTCACAAACTTTTATGATTCAGGATTCCATCTGAGTGCCACTGTGAAGCCGACCATGAGGGAGGCACACAAAGTAGCAGTGACGTTTGACAGGCGAAGAATTACCACTTGCACATGTTCTTGTAATTCATTAACTAATTGGTGTGGTCATGTTGTCGCGGTTTGCCTCCATAGGATATTCCAGGTAATTATATAAAAAAAACAGAGTTAAGACTATTTTTACAATCAACTTTACTCTAAAAACTTAAACAACGTTTCCTTTTCTTACAAAAGACAAAGGACGTAACACTGAGAGCTCCAGTTAGCGAATCTCTCTCTCGACTTCATCGAGATCAGCTCCAAAAATTTGCTCAATATCTTATAAGCGAATTGCCACAACAAATTCTTCCTACTGCACAGCGTCTTCTCGATGAACTCCTCTCTTCTCAGCGCTCAGCAATCAATACTGTAAGCTTAATACTTTTACTGAAAAAAGAGAGGATTATGACGGGAAATTACATAAATACCATCTTTTCAGCTACGTGGGGCTCCCGACCCTACTGCAGGAGCCTCAACTAATGAACAAACAACTTGGTTTTTGGACGAGAAAACTCTGCATGGAAACATTCATAAGATTCTCATAAAGTTCTGTGTTCCTGCCCCGATAGTTTTTAGTGACGTCAATTATTTAAGCAGTGCAGCCCCTCCAGCCTCAGCGGAGTGGAGTAGTTTGTTACGTCCCTTGAGAGGACGTGAACCCGAGGGAATGTGGAACTTACTTTCCATCGTCAGGGAAATGTTCCGCAGGGAAGATAGAAATGCTATCCCGCTGTTAGAAGTTATTACTGAAGAGTGCTTGAATTGCGATCAGGTATTCTTATTTATGCTATCCAATTTCAACCTTAGTATCAAAAATTGAGAGAACAGAGAATTATTAAATTAATTAAATGGGTTAAATTAACATTCAAACTTTCTGGTTTCAGATTTTGGTTTGGTGGTTCAATACAAAAGTAGCCCTTCATAACGGAAATTCCGGTCACGGAGGAAAACATCACAGTGTAAATTCCAACGCACACGCCTGTCAACATGCAGGCTCCAGTTTGTGCGATGAGATCGTTGTTCTATGGAGATTAGCTGCTTTAAACCCCGGCGTGTCTCCGGAGGAGAGGAGCATTTTGCTCAACCAATTTAAGGTGACATTTCTCTTTCTTTTCTAACGATAAGAGATTCCTCTCATGCCCGAATACTACAGATTTCTAATAAAATACACAAAAACCTTTTTGTTTTAGGAATGGCATATGAAAATAATAGAAAAGGTCCACAAGTCCCGCAACGCATCTGTCGGATCTAAACACGCAAACAGCTTCAAAAATGACATGGAGGTTTTCCCAGGTTTTCGTCCTGCAGTTGATGCATGCTATTTGACCTGGGAATCCTATCCCATTCCTGGAGTGACGTACTCAGAATCCAGTAAAGTGTACCATTGTCCATTCATGTGCTTTCGTCACTCGGATGGGCATTCAAGATCAGGGGACACTGGGATGATCCACTCTTCTCATGCTGTTCTAAACAATCCAGCTGGTGAGCATCATCTTCTCCATTCTTCAGCTACAATATCCTCTGCTCCAGGCCTTGCAAAAAGACCGCGCAGTGTAGACTGTGGCGTTGAGCGGGCTATCATCCCTGGTGCTGGAGATGGGGAGCGAAAGGTATCTCCAGCAGGCCCATCTTCTAGCAGTGCTGCAGGACACGTCAACCCCGCAGAACCCGTCGCTGGTCCATCCTCATCTGGAGCTAAACCGAGTAAATCGGGCAAGTCTAGAAAATCTCGTGTTGGTGGGAGTGAAAAACTTCTTCTGGGATTAAGTGCTTCGGGTTTGAAACCAAAAGTTGAAAGGGATCGTGAAAACTCATCTTATCAAAGCTCCTTCGACGACGAACTACCCGGCCCTTCCTCTGCTGCATCAGTTGTAGAAAAAGTTAAAGGAATAGCGAATGCAGTAAGGCCAATTCTAGCGGATTTAACCGCAGCTGCTGTTCCTCCTCTTGGCGTGGTTTTAGGTCCTCGACAAGGAAATAGAAGCAGCATAAGCTCACAATCCGAAGGTTTCTGCGACAATGACCCCGAACTTGGAGAAAACGACGGGGAAATTGAGGCAGATAATGACGAAGGGGTCGAAACAGATATAAAGCCTTCAGTACAATCCGTAAGCTTGAATACAACAACAAGTGATGAAATCGAAGGGGACGGAGAAGCCGACGGAGATGTTGACTCAGACTCTTCTCTATTTGCTCGAGTCCCTGTCGACGTCCCTGGAGATGTCCACCTGAAGCCCAAGTTCGACTCGTCCGATTCTCAGCAAAGTGGAGATGAATATCAGCTATATTATTACGACCCTAAAGCCTCAGTAGGACCGAGCAAAAAGGGAGATGCCAGTAGTGAAGAAAGTAGCAGTAGCAATGGTCAGAAGAAAGATGCTATGGGGAACACATTTTCATTTACTCTAAAAAAGATCGAAGATCCGTGGGATGTTTTGTTCGCTCGGGCTGAAGGACTCCATGCTCATGGACACTCTAAAGAGGCATGCAAACTCGGGGTCAAGCTGGCCTCAGAGCTTTTGGATAATCCACCAAAGTTAACAATAGAACCTCCCACCGCTCCCCTTGGCAAAGGGAAGAGGAAGAAGATAAATCCGATTTCACATCAAGTGTCCTGCCTGGCATCAGGCACTTTGGCAAAGTGTTCCTTCCTTTGTACAGTTCTTGCTGAAAACTCAGAGTATTTCTTCCTGGCATTTCAAGTAGGAATGTTTGGTCTGGAACTTGCAAGACCTCCAGCATCCACCAAACCTTTGGAGGTTAAATTAGCAAATCAAGAGGCTGAGTTGGCACAACTTCTGAAAAGAATCCCAGTAGGTCAAAAGGAACTGGAGATGATGCGACAGAAAGCTGCAAGTTTAATAGATGGAACTTTCAAGTCAAGAGGAGAGGCTCTGCTGCCCCTTGTCCTGGCCAATTTCATCTTTGATGTTTTGGTCATGCCATCAAATCGAGAAGGGAGGTGCAGTCTCCAATCCGGAGTTTATCATCTACCATCTGATGAATCATTAGGATTTGAAGCGGCTGTTTCTGCCCTAGGCCTAAAAGCCAACGTCTCAGAGGCCGATCACCCTCTTCTTTGTGAAGGAACTAGAAGGCAACGCGGGGACTTGGCTTTGGCCATGCTTCTCAATTATAAGGATGAGTCCGACAAGTTGGCAAAGATCATGGACAAGTTACTGGATCGAGAGATCCATCAACTTTACAAAGCACCCCTTCCACCAGCCTACTATTCTAATAATCCTCCAACCGCTCCCTTACTAGCTGGATCGGCCAACCCTTCAAATTTGCGGAACGAGGATGTTCATCCTAATCGTGAAGCGTCTCCTCCATCAATCGGGTCCAACGGTCCGGCATCGCCTGCTCCAATAAGTTCTCCGGAAAGAGTTAGTAGTAGTATCCCTCCTGTGGCAACTACTACCAGTGTAATTTCTAATGGAGGTAATAGTAACGTTACGTTGGAAGCCGCAGCGTCCACCTCCAGCTCAGAGTCGAATGCCGAATCTCCCGAAGTTGCTGTCAATGCTGCACCAGGATCTGTAGTAGTAGGAGCTTGTGCTTCAGGTTCAACTACATCTGTAAATACTGCTGCAGCCACTGCTGCTTCAAATATTAACAATAATCAAAACCAAACAACTCAAACAGCGGGAGGTATTCCCGGAACTAAAACTGGAAGATATAAAGGGAAACGATCTTATCCAGTTTTGCCAAATCAACCCTCCGAAGCAAGTGCTCATTTTATGTTCGAATTGGCCAAAATTGTACTAGGGAAAGCCGGAGGGTCCAGCAACCAGAGTTTGTTTACTCAGCCAAGTAATGGCCAAAATCCCCGAGGTCCTCATCGTGCCCTTCATATGTGTGCGTTTCACATTGGGTTATACGCACTCGGTTTACATAACGCTGTCAGTCCCAACTGGTTAAGTAGGACTTACTCCAGTCATGTCTCCTGGATAACTGGTCAGTTTTTTTAAATAAAAGTTGTATGCCAAAATCTAAAGCAATTCTAATTTTTCTCGACCAAGATCCCAGTTCATATTTTAATCTTGTTTGGAAAATGATCAGGTCAAGCGATGGAAATCGGAGCACCAGCAATCGCCTTTCTAATCGATACATGGGATTGCCACCTTACTCCTCCAGAAGCGGTTACAATTGCCGACCGAGCGTCTCGAGGGGATGCTAATATGGTTCGAGCAGCTGCTGAGTTGGCATTGTCATGTTTGCCTTATGCTCATGCACTCAATCCGAATGAAATACATCGAGCCATATTGCAGGTATGTTCTTGAATTACGTTATGTTAAATTAAAATAGCGCACAAGCTGAGAAAGTTGTTCATGAAAATAAATTGTTTGCAGTGTAAGGAGCAAAGTGACGGGATGCTGGAGAAAGCATGTCTTACGGTGGAAACGGCTGCAAAGGGAGGTGGAGTTTATCCAGAAGTTCTATTTGATGTGGCTCGTCAGTGGTTCTCTTTATACCAGAAGGTTCACAGGATTTGTAATTGTATTCTCAGAAACTCCATATGCAGAATGTTTATGTCTTATAATTGTATTTTTTAAATGCCTTTTAGCACCTTCCATTAGACATGGATGTCTTTAGTGACGAAGGGTCTCATCACGATTCATTCCTGTCCTTGGATGGAAATATGGATCCAATGAATCCAAATTTGCATGGCCAAATGATTTCTCCACAGACAGGACTTCCTCCTCTGAATGCGAACAATCCACCGCAACCGCCTCCTTCTTCTGCTGCAGCTGGACCTCCAGCAGGAATGGGTAAGGATCAAACGTTATGTAAAAGTTCAGTAAAAATGTTCAATCTATTATTAATTGTTTTTTATGTGATAGAATTCCAACTTCCACCTCCGTCACAAATTCCTCATCAACACGGAGGATCAGTTTACCAGATGGCTTCACCTCAAGTGCCGATGGCCACAATTCCGTACGGGGCCTCTCCCTATGGCCAAGTTCCATTCCTGCCAGCCGCTTTTAACCCAGTTCCGGGTAATTTCGTCTACGGTCCGACAGTTATTTACCAGGTATGTTTTATTTATTTCTCCACATTTCTTCTTGACTAAAGGGTATATGCCTTAATAAACTACATTTACTCATAATTTGTAGGCTAACTCCGCAAATAATTCTGCAACATCTACACCTTCATATTACAATCCACAACTCCAGCCAGGTCAGAATCAACAGGCGGGATCTATGCCTCAGTACATGACGGCTTCAAACATGCATCCTCAGCATCAACACCCACACGCCCACCATGGTCCACCCCATGGAATGGTCCAAGCCGGACCTCCCCTTCATTTCTTCCCTGCCTCGATTCCAATAACTTCTTCCGCCTCCGGTCACGCCCACATTAATCTTCGTCCATCAAATGCTCCAATGGGTTTCCCAGTAAACCACGCTCCAGGAAATATGAACGTCATGACAAACCAAGGTCATCATCACAACGGTCACAATCACAATGGTCCAAATAATGGACAACAACACCAGATGGCCGTGATGGCCGCTTCCGGCCAACACGTTGGGAACATGGGGATGAATGGTCACATGCAGCACATGCCTCCCGTATCCCATCATTCCCACGTTGGAGGACACTTGGTAATGGCTCAAGGGAACCATAATCAAGGTCCTGGAGGTCAACCTGGTCCTCAGGGACAGCCGCCTAATGGAGCCCCAAATGGACACATGATGGTCGGTCCTAATGGGATGCCACAAGGGTGTCCACCAGTTATGAATGGGAGAGGCCCATCACAGCCTCAGGTAGGTTTATTTGTAAGTCCCTTTATTTTTCAATGGATACAAAATATCCTAATCCTACTAATTTATTTGGGTGGTATGAAATAAATATTGAGCTGGAGTTGCTCTTATGTGAATTGCTATTTATTTATTTTACAGCTACAGAATTGTGGCGGTCCGATGATGAACCATAACGGGATGTTTATGCAGGGCAACGGTATGCAACCTCACCAACCGCATCCAAGTAATATCCAGGTACCGGTTATGTCCGACGGTCCACCAACATCTTCGTCTTCTCAGGTAAACTGGGATATAAATGGACGTAAAAGTTGTCAGCAAAAAACATGAAATTATATAAAGCATCTCTTTCTTTGTGTAGCACTTCATGGTAGGAGCGAGGGAATCCCTCAACCAACATCAACAAGGTCAATCCGCCATAAAGATAAAATATCTGTTGGCTGCCTACCGCGTGGGAATGTTAGCAATGGAAACCCTTGCACGGCGAGTTCACGATGATCGACCTCAGGCGAAATTTGCTCGAAATCCACCATACGGAGAAGATGTAAAGTGGCTTCTGTCCATTTCAAGGAAACTGGGTGCCCAGTACTTGTCCCAGTTCTGTATTTGTGCAGTCTCGTCAATTTCGAATCCGTTCGTGCTGCATGAAATCGTCCTGGATGCATCCATGATTCCGACAAGGAACAACTTGGCATGGGTCTACCAAAATCAGCGGTCCCCTCTTTCCCCGCTTGTGCAAAAGTGTCAGCAGATGTACTTTCAGTGTTTACATCAAAAGCTGTACCACATTACCGTGTCGGACTACGAGGACTTTGTAAGCATTGTTTGCAATGCTCGGCAGGCATTCCACCTCACTCCTGACGGAGTCAGTCAATTTAAAGAATGGCTAACTAATTTACGACGGTAATGAATCACCCAGTTGTTTATTACTTTATTTAAAGGATGTCCACTGAACTTTGTTTGTCTCAAATAGATCAAAAGCTTGTAAGAAAGATCTCTGGACGCAAATAACAGCTGCGTTGCAATCCAATCCAAAATGATGCTCGTGTTCTGTAGGAATTGATGAAATTTTAGATAACTGGGGCATCTCCGTCGTCAGCGGTATCGGGCCTCATCATAACGGTTGTTCAATTTTTTTAGAAACATCCTCGCGCACACTTCCTTTTCACTCGTCGTCGGCTCGTGTCAATAATTTATACTTTCCATAATTACATTTAAACATTAGGCTAATTGACACTATGTTTTAGAATTTACCACTTACGTAACTGATGAATTGCACTTGGAATTTGTCAAAACAAATGGTAAAAACAGGAAAGGTTTCTTTACGGTATAAATATTAGCGCATTGGAAGTATCTTTTCAAAATTACTGTATCACAGCAGGAAAACCAATTCCGTTCAGAAACGCATAAACTTTCTGCATTGGTTTTTTTCTAAAGGAAAATAAGTTGGCCTGAGGATAGGTGTAATGTTTTTTAAACCAATGCTTTTCATACATTTCAAAAACGTTAAAATTCCAGGGAGGTTGGTTAAGTCTCCTCCCAGGATAATTTATAACTTAAAGATAGTTTTTAGTTAAGACCTACTGTAATAAAAAGTGGGAGGAAGATGAAGAAAGAGCTCAGTAGTAAGCGATGCCAGTAAGAAAGAGGGATTGGACGTATAAAGTTATTCTACTTGTTATAATTGCTACTGTTGTGAATGTCGGGTTGTTGGTGGTACTCCACCCAAAACGTCGTAGAATCTTACCTCCTTTAATCCTCCAAAAGCCATGAGCAATCGAGCAATATTTAGCACCCAATACTATGCTAGAAAAGTAGAAGAACCGTTCCAAGGAAATCGTCAACCCCTTTCTTTCACGTAGCCTTATTTAATATAGACGAGCTAACGTTATAATTCAGCCGTTACACTTTCACTCAGGAAGGGTTTGTTCAGGTTTTGTTCAATGACGAGGCTTTGCGTTGCAGTACTTAATTAGCCTTAAGCTTATATAAGTAAAGTAGTTTAATAATTATTAATCTATCTACATGCCCTCTAAATAACAGACAGTAGGTTCGTCCGAAAGCTTGTGTTCACTATGGATAGTCTTAGGGGCAAAATTATAAGTTATAATTTGTTTTTTTTTTGTATTTTAAATCCAGTTTTAGTTGAAGAGTTAAGTAGAACTGAAGAAGTACTGCTCGCACATACACACACATCTCACCCTAAATATAGTTAAACCTATTATACTTAGATCTTGCTCAGTAAACGCCAGAAATTACTCCATGAAATGAGAGGAGTTTATTAAACTACTTACTAAAAACTAACAAAGAGGAAGATGAAATAATTGTTAGGAGAGAAGGTGCCAACCAGAAAGAGGCAGTGACCAAGAAGTTAGACGGAGAGTGGGTGTGGCTTTACCCTACCTTATCTTTCCAACTTGTGTCATCTCGCTGACGAAACTTATGATTTCAAATTTGAGGTCTCATTGTAGATTTTTGTAGAATCTTATAATAATAATATTAATTGTACAAACAAATAAACCTTATAGTTTCACACGGTATTTAATTAAAATTATTTTATTATCTCCTGGCTTTATGGGAAAATCCGACCGAATGATTTTGACCTATTGGCTAGTATTATAATAATTAATTTTTGTAATTGGTGTATGATCTACTTGTGTCTGTGGACATGATATAAAGTAATTCAGGGATTCAGTTTAAGTCTCACAATTAAAAATAATTAATTACTTTGTGCGCAGTAAGATTTGCGGTCCTTTATCAACAATTTGTAAATGTCTTAATGTTTCAATGACCGCACTATTCCATCCAAGGTACGCTGTAAGTTTGTGTCTAAGTTAAGTTGAAATCTTTGTCGAGTTAAGTTAACATTTAAGGGTATAAACTGTAAAGGGTATTGTCCTTAATAAAGGATTGTAAAAGTAATGATATGATACTACTGTATGTATGATAATGTAAAGAACAAACCAGATTTAACGTTCACGACGCATCGCACCGCAGCAGCAGCAAAAATTCGGGATTTAATATTTAATACTAAAAATTAATCTTCTTTGTAGACTTAATTCGAACAAATCCTTTATTTGCTTAATTTTATTGTGAGTAAAATGAGCAATCCCCCTGTGTTTTATAAACATAGATTCGTATCCATAAGGCTGAAATAAACTAACGTAACTAAACTGTCACCCAGAAATCCGAGTTCGTACTAGAGTTGTTACAAAGTGTTGTTTGTTTGTAAAAAGCCCCGACGAAACGGGCGATTGAAGATCTTTCAAGTGGAGCTTTACCCATCGCATAGGTTAATATTAATTCGTGTTAGTAATGAGGACATCCTCCTCTACTCTAGTTTTAAGAAATGTAATCTGTAATTCCGAAATTATTTGGTTCTCTCTAGAAGAAGAAGGTAGTTTAATGACGCTTAATCCAAGATTCTCTAATTAGATATGCAAGGATAACATGTTTCAGATTGAGTAAATTGTTCATTTATTTATTTCCCCTCGTGGAGTATACGAATCTAGGCAATTGTAAATTGTGTCTTTTAAATTGTTTCCTTTTACGTTCAATTCAGTTATGTTGTGGTAAGTAATTTCCAAGTTGAAGATATACGATCCTAACCTAAACGTGTTTTTTTTATTCATCAATTTCCTTTCAAGACTGATTAGTTTCTTAATATTTATTAAATTGATTGTAGAATCATATAAAACTTTGGTCTCGATTTAATTTTATATAAGTTAAATTATTTATTATCACTCCATCCCTAAATTTGTCTTTTTATGAATATCTCCCCAGTTTTCATGAACCTGTATGTATTCCAATTTGCAATCTTGTTTAATCTACCTCGGTTAAAAAGAAATTCAGGTTTAGTTTTTGGTAATTTAGTTAATATTCTGAAATACTCCAGTATTTATGGTTATTTATTCCCCTCGAAAGTTTTTATTCGCATTTATTTGCTAAAGATAAAAATGAAACTACTTAATTGTTATAGGAAGGATAAGGATATATAGGAACCATTTTATTGTTAATTATTGTAAGTCTGTTGGTAATAATATAATATATGGTTATCCATTATATATTCTAGTTA
Source organism: Hydroisotoma schaefferi (assembly GCA_034682405.1). Taxonomy (NCBI): domain Eukaryota; kingdom Metazoa; phylum Arthropoda; class Collembola; order Entomobryomorpha; family Isotomidae; genus Hydroisotoma; species Hydroisotoma schaefferi. The sequence continues at coordinate 6,480 of JAQFZX010001084.1, read as the reverse complement.
ATAATTAATTAATTACACTTAAATCTCACTCATCTTTACCTCTTCTCATCCCCAATTAATCCCCGACTTATAAATTGAGTATTAGTCCATTAGTCATAATAATCAGAATCAGCAATTGAACTAATTCCTGTTTATGCATATTAAAATTCCAAAAAAATGGGCATAAAACGCCAACAAATTATACTTTAAATATTTTAGTATTTGGCATTTATTAATTAATTAATTAATTAATTAAAATGGGGTAGTTTCATTATCAGGCTGTTATTAATGTTGTAATGATTTTAAGTTTTAAATCACTCCACACCTCTACTTACTACTAGTTAGTTAAATAACTAGACCAAGCAAGGGATCTGTACGTTTCGGGCTATTATTATATTATCCAGTTATTATTATTGCTAAGATGTAACCTAACTTAACCTAGAAATTAATTAAAAGTTAATTAATTAAATTTAAACAAGACGTCCATTTCGTTTAGAAAGAGAGATGTCTTTTAGGTTGTAAGAGAAAAGAAATGTAATTCATTCATGAAAAGAGAGAAAAAAAATGAGAATGAAGGGGAAAGAAGTTGATTTAAAAAGAGAAAAAAATAAATAAAAAAGGTAGGACAACCTATATAGGTTGGCCTACTTCCGACCATCTTAAAAACAATTAACTCTTTCTCCTAATTATTATTAATCATAATTACCCACTGGGTTATTCATAATGTCATGAAGGAATGGTTTAATTATAGTTTTATTCAGTTATCGGGGTTTATCCAATCCTTCCATATGAATTAATCATAACCCCATATCATCCTTCATAACAAGCAGAATGTTGGATTGATTTATTTAATCGTTGGGCAGTTCACGTGGAGTAAAGTCTAGACAGACAGTTTTAAGGTCAATTAATTCGGGTCATTTGTGTAGCAAAAGGATTGGGTTGGGTTAAAAAAAATGCAATTAGGGTCATATTCCCTGCAATTCTCTCTCATATGAATCATCCTAAAAGCAGAATTCAGAATGGGATCACACAGGGTCAAAGGTCTAAAGACAGTGGGTTTTAAGGTCAAAATGGGTTATGTTTTAGGGAAAAAACCTTACTAAAATGACCTTACTTGTGAGTGTGACCCTTTGACCCTCTAACTTAAAGCAACAACGCCTGGGATAACAAAGTTGAATGAGTTTGACATCCGGAATTCTCAACCGGCCCCAACAAACCTGACGAATGAACCATTTATTAATTTCAAAAGATAGAATTTATTGAGATTTCCATAATTTTTATTCCCAATCTCTCTTCTAAGGAAATAATCTTGTGTAAAAAGCTGTTTTTTTGAAACTTTTATGAAAGCCGGAACCCACTCTACATTTCTTCTGCCAATCTGAGGAAAAATATTATTAAAAACTTAAATATTTACAACAGGGTAAGGTTGAAGGTTGTTTAATGCCCAAGACATTATGAAATTGTGTCTCAAGTCAGCGTGGACGAAATAATTATTATTATTTATTAAATAAATAAATAATTATAATAATAATTATTTATTATTATTGTGGATTTGTGTAGGAAGGTAAGATGGCCCAGCTGTTCCAGTTGGAAATGGTGAAATATGCCTGTTGTTGTGGAAGTTATAAACCGATTTGTAATGTTTATTTTTGTCGTCATTGTCTCCGTCTGCGATGTCCATATTGTGTCTCCCATGAGGTCGACTCTCACTACTGTGGAAACTGCTCAGAAAATATGCCCTCTGCTGAGGCCAAACAGAAAAAAAATCGGTAAAAATATACTCGAATGTACGCCGCTCGCGTTAACTAAGCCTCAGGCTATTCTTTACATGCTAAACAGGGATATCCCTTCCATGTTAAAGATCCTTCATAACAGTGGTGCAATCACTGGGGGCACGAGGGTACATTGTACCCCAAAATGTACCCCCTGGAAGGAACTCCAGATAATCCCTAATCCTTTAAGCCCACAGCCGCGTTACGCCACACCCCTTCATACCCTTTGACATTTGACGCTATTTGTACCCCCTCATGGTTGCGCCCATGACATGCTTCAAAATATTATTTTTTCATACATACGCCGCGGCCTATTGTCGAAAAATTACTCTATTACTATGTAAATATATTATTATTACTCTAAATTGTCCTCAGGGTGGAGCTAATTGTTTTGTATTTTAATGAATAGTTGTGGAACTTGTTATGACTGTCCCAGTTGCAAGCAGACACTGTCAATCCGGGCGACCACCGTCCAGATTCCGTCTGAAGAAGAACCCGAGAAATTAGTCGGGAAGAAGTTGTTCTACTTGGCCTGTGGGTTTTGTCGCTGGACGTCGCGCGACGGAGGACTACCCGATTCCCAAAGTACGACCGGACCTTGGTCTGAACCCGAGAATCCAATGAATAAAGAGGTCGCAGATATCACGGAATATCTTAGAATGCTCGCTATGCGGGAGAAAACATCGAAAGAAAAGAAGTTTGTTCACAAGAGCAAGTATTTGGCTGCTGTGAGTTTCGTAGTTGGGAGTTCCAGGACTTTTTAAGCTTTCTTGGGATGTTATTTAATTTTAAAAAATGTCAGGGACGGCATGGACTGGCTCATCTACTACCCAAACGGTTTCCGGTGGCCACACCAGACGAAATGTCCAAAGCTATTCCACCTCCGGTTTATATTGCGGCTACGGAAGGGGAGGAGGAACTTGATGAATTTAAGGATGACTTTTACGAAGAGGATTTGGTTGTAGCAAAAGGTACGGGGTACAGCACAAAAGAGAGTCAAGGTGGTGAATAATTCTACTATTATTTTAATGTTTATTTAGTTACTAATTTGCCTCAGCGTTTACACCAACTGGAGACACAGCCAACGGCAGTTTCAAGCTTGTTGCCAACACATAAGCAACTTTTGGTTAAGCGATCGTAAGTTTAATAGAATTATAGAAATAATATGTAGAGTTGTCAGCGGGATTGATGTAATTTTTTTTACTTTTGTAGTTTGAGATGCCGAGTCTGCGAAAGGAACATAAGTAAACCAGAGTATTCTCCTGTATCCATAAAATTTAAAATCCAACTGAATGCCTACTATCATGTGCCTCAAGTTCGTTTAATGGCCCCATTGAAAGGACCACTTCTTCCAGGACAAATCGAACGAGTGATCCTTCGACTATCTAATCCAACTCAGTTTCCAACTTCCATAAGATTCCTTCCATTCTCATTCGTTCCTTTGAAAAAAGAGGATCTGAAACGGGAACAGGGCATGGCGGACCCTGCAAGGGAGTCATCAACAGACATGTCCTTACCATCCAATCTAAGTACTCCATCAACTTCTATAACAATCGTGGCAAGTGGGGGAGGTTCTCAACCAATGTCTTCCCAGATTATTAAGGAAATTCACGTCTTGCCCATAAGAAACGAGGACTTTGTCCTGAACTGTCGAATGGTAGCACCCCCCGAGGTAGAGGTGGTCCTCCCTCCTCGGGACGAGACGTCGGATTTCGATGATTTTGCAGACACTCCTGACTTCAACGATGATCCCCGTTTGGTGCCTTGGCGGAAGGCGCATAAGGCTGCCGTCTGCCTTGATATAGCTAGGGATGAGAATTCATCCCCTGGAGATGATCCTATCCTAGGATTAACTATTGAGTATGACTATGTCAATACTATTCAAGCTTTGGAGAGTAAAATGGCACAAGGACCTCAGAAAGTGAGGCTTCAGGCTCATGTTCTCATCAATTTAAGTGCTACTCAAAAGTTGTAATCCAAGTTGGCTACAACCTAAATTATTTCGTAATCTACTACCAGTATTGAATTTTTCATAAAAGCCATCTAAAATCGTTATAACTTTATTTCCTACACCTTTTTTTGCCGTGGACTATGTAGATATATTAGAAAAACTATTGTCATTCTCCTTTTTGTCAATAGAAAGTGGACTAAATAAAATGAGGTAATTCAAAGTATGTCCTTCTGTCCTTTGTCCTCTTAAATCAGTTGTAGAATAGAGGATTCAAGTGATGTGTGGTCGTGACGTTAGAGTAACTAATTATGACTACTTGTTGACACCGTTGATGTCTATGTATTGTTAGCATTTCCCAAAACTGGCACCATATGTGCAAACATTTTGAAGAGCTCCTATGCATCTAAGCTAAGGTTCCTAGTTGATATGGCTGGAAAAGTATCTAAATATTTTGCTAATTAACTAAATTATTTAATAAATATGGGGGAAATAAGTTGTCCAACGTTCAATCGGCTTCATTCAGCTCTTCTCCAGCGACTTTACACTTGGAGTTTTTTTTACAATTTTGCATTTGTAAAATTAAAAGCTAGCTTGTCTTATTGTCTTTGGTTCTAAAAGACAGGGAATTTAAGAGTTTGCTTGTATAGCATTAACAACTACTGCAAATACATAATGTTGAGCAGAATGGTGATGGTATTAATGTTAACTTTACTACTCGGAACAACCGTCCATACCTTACTTGTCATCATATTTCAACAGTAAGCTAAAGATTTTAAGTTCATTCTTATCCAGTTCAATCCATGCAAAGCAATTCGGTCTCTATTCCGTTAAATCATGTTTACAAAAGGGCTCCTGCAGCCGCAGTGATTCCCGCAGTCCCCGCTGTTGCAGCCGTCTGCAACATGTTGACCTGCTGTAGAGACTACTGTCCCATGGGGTCAACCTGCATGGCAGCTGCAGCCCCTCCACCACCAAATACATGCGACCTCGCTGGGGTCATGTCGCCTACAGCTCGATGTGTAAGTACAGCTGCAGACCCTTTGACCTGTACTGCAGCTCTTTGTACCATGTGCCCCACGGAGTGTCCTGCTACTGCTGTGATTTGCACCTAGTTGACAGTTGACCCTTATTTCCTGCTTAAAGGTCATGGACAATTCATTTTCCGATCCCTTCACGAGATTCATTTCCACTGAAATGGATAACACGTTGGTTGATAAGGTCATTTTTGTAGCAGACCTTGACATCCCCATTCCTACTTTATTTTTATTGCTACTAAATCAAAATAAAACAGTCTGGAGTATTGTTGTTTGGATGTCAATTTCAATGGAATCTTGTATGAATATTTGTATGATTTATCCCAATTTCACGCCTTGATCAAACCTTCTATCAATAGTAATCCATGTGCACTTTCCTTATGAGTGTGGGTGGGTGTAATTATTGTGATTATATTTATGGCTCAGACGGGATATAAATGATCTAGAACAAAAGGGATCATGATAAGCTGTCAATCAGTTTCATGTTTATGTATGAATTTATCATCTTGTTTTGGTCAACTTTACTCATGTTTGCCAAATCTGTCCTCGTGATATCTTCTTCCTCTCCTTGGGTTAAAAATATTACCAAAATCATCCACACTCTCCTTATCTTACAAAAAGATAAGCAACTAACTACACAACTTTGTTTTTTATTTTATCAGTTTCAGTAAAAATATATCATCTTCTATTCATCCCTTTTATAATAGCTCTTTTATTCCTTATCAAAATCAAATCCCTTTTTCCGTTCTATAAAAGTAAAAATTGTATAAAATTGTCTCATTTTTTCTGCCGTGACGCTTGCAAGTTATGAATGCTACATTTAGTTATTTTAAATGGTATTTTAATCACTATTTCCAACGTCTTGTAGAGTCTAGAAATATTATGAAACTATTCGACTCTGTCCCTGCCAGTGGCTTACAATGACCTTTGACCTACTATATAAAATATCAGACAGATAAATGCCAACAAAAACCCAGATTCAACAGGATAAAGCTTCAAATATGCCAATGTTGATGATAAATATTATAGGAAGATGCTAACAACGTGATTACAATTAGCATTATTAGCATTGTTTGTTGATTGCTTTAAAGGAAACGGAAGTGCAGAATTCATGCGGATGGAAACGTGATTCAGTAGTAGTTGCTCACTCTCTTCTTTCAAGAAAGTGGTAAAAGACGGAGGTTTCGGAGTGATTATTATTACCATTTTTATAACTGTCACATTTATGTTACGGATTTTGATTAACCAAAGGCACAAAAGCATAAAAAGCCACTGAACGAATGATTTTAGCCAATTATAATGGCAAACTTCATAATTTAAGCAACAAAGTACACATTTCTCGTGAAACTGCAAGCCCGCAGTATTAAAGGTTCGAAAAATAAGCATAAAACTTTGTAAAGTCATCAACTATGAGTTCCTTCCATCATTTAGTTTTGCATTAAATTGAAATAATAAAGGAATGAAGGATGAATATTGTAATTATTCTATAAATACACCATCCAACCAAATGTATAATAACCTTCCCTGTTTAAAGTCCATCATAAGTAAGACGTTAAGAAATAATCTAGCATAAAAATATAGAAAACTATATTTTATTTTTACAGCCTTCATGACTCAACCTGGTTTTAGCCCAGTCAATTGGGCTTATGTAGCCACGCTGTCCGTCCGTCTGTCTGTCTGTCTGTCTGTCCGCTCGATAACTCGAGAAATAAGGACACCACACCCCCGAAATTTTGCATAGTGG